>PVKM010003886.1:0-54915 GCA_004027735.1 Carollia perspicillata
AGTGTATTTTTCTCTCATGCTACATGTTCAGTATAGGTCAGCTAAAAGGCTTGTTACCACAGTCTCTCGGGTACTCAGGCTGATGAAGGCTCCCAGTTGGAGAGGGTTTTCATTATTACCATATCAAGAAGAAGGGTATTTACACAGTGAATCTGGTATTAGCTTTAACACTTCAACCCAGAAGTAAAATGTATTGTTTCTGCTCACATTCTATTGGCCAATTACATTGTGTGTCCATGTTGAACCTCAAAGAGGGTAGGGAAGTACAATTTTATCAAATGGTTCAAAGGCAGAGAGCTAAAAATAATTGATAAATAGCAGTGGTGTCTTTGACATTTACCAATAAAGAACAGTGAAATTCAATTCTATTTGGAGTTTATGTAAGTTTAGCTAAATTCTAATTTACTGCACAAGGCTGAATAGCTACCCCCCCAAAAAATAAACCTAGAATAAGTGTCTACTATTTAAGAAAAAAATGAAATATTTCCAAACAGGTTTGATACATGAATTTCAAGGTCAAACAACTTGTATTCCCTTAGGAGCAGTGTCTTATAAATAAGATCATTGTCATAGATGACAGCTCACTTAAAGAATCACATACCAACCACAGAGAGTTTTCATCACCTGAGTCTTGCATAGTAATAAATGTTTTACAATGCACTTGAAACATCATCTTATGACCTTGGCTTACAATGAGGAAAGCACATCTTTAAAAGTATACAGAGAAGAATGTGGGCTTTCATAAGATGTGAACAGTGTTACATATTCTCCACTTCCCACTGCCCCCTGCAAAAAAAAAATAGTCTGGCTTTATTGGAAACTGCCCAATGAGAGAATGAAAACCTTTTCAAGATACTGCAGTCTAAACCCCTTCAAATCAGCTAACCCTAATTGGCCAATATGCTTACCATACTAAGTGAGTCTTTGGAGATATAGGGGTTTCAACACATACTTTATAGATTATATTATTATTTCAGTACAAAGTACACAGTTAAACCTCGGTTCTCAAACGTCTCCAATCTAGAATAATTCAGTTCTCAACCAAATTATTCAAGGAAAATAATGTCTTGATTCCAACAAAACTTTGGTTCTTGACCCCACAACCCTTTTGTGCTGATACCTATATGATCAGTCACGTGTCTGATTCGGTTTTCGAACAAATCATTTATCAAACAGCTTTCAGGAACAAACTAAGTTGGAAAACAGAGGTTCCACTAGACGTTTTCCATTTCAGTTTGCTGTTTTCTTCAACATGGTCTCCTTTTCAGCCTGGTGGAGCACAGAATAAGCTTCGCTGGCCACACCCTCATTTAATTGTATGTTGAGGGAAGCAAAGGGTCAGCTCTGCCTTCTCAAGCATAAGCCAACCTACAGAGCTAATGAGTTAGCTTATGTAAGAAAGTGAAGGCTTCCTGTAAAATTGTGCCCAGATATCCAATCAGAGCCCCCAGCTAACCACTGAGTGCTCTTTTTCTAGATCGATATTCTGAGTTTGATAAAAATCCCACCATCAAGTTTCCAAAACCATCTATTATATTAGTGTGGAGGGGACCGGATGGGTTGGGAGCCCAGTATAATTAAAAATATTAGAAGAACCAGAAAAAAAAGAAATAACTTATTTTCAATCTCCCTGTGATACACTAACAAAACAATTAACCAAACATTGAACAATCAGCTTCTGAGAACACAGAACAAACTGCTTATTTGTGGAAAATTATGAGACAAATGAACAAATAGCAGGCTCAGATTATATTAAACCCTTAAAAGAGAAATATAATTAATGATGATGATAAAAATGCTAAGTATGTGCAATAATTATAACATATTCATCTCCAGAGGTCTCCGTTTTTAATGTTCCTTTTCAGAAGCAGTATCAGGATTTAATCCACAGGAGCTGGAGGGATATAAGGCTAATTTCCTCCCCGAATGGGCTGAATGTCCAAGCAAAGCTGCTGGTTATCACTGTGAGGTGTTCCAGAGGACATCGGAAAGGCGCCCAACAGGGCGTTGTGGAGGGAGCAGAGTCTTCTCACTGTCCAATAGCCCCAAACGCTGGGCATGCACACATGCTTCCGTTCCTCCTGGCCAAATGACCCACAGTAGATCTACCAGCCTAGGGTTTATTTAAAGCATTTGAAAAGTGATTCACACTGTGAATCTACTCTACTTTTTTTGTGGTTTCAGTGCTTTATGACTTTATTGCCTTGGTATACAGCATGTTTTAATCTGCCTAGTTATAAGTATCACAGAATGCACAGCTGGAAAAGATCTGATGTTATAACAGAGAGGTAATGTAATGCACCTGGAGTCACACAGCGCAGGATTAAAAACCCCGTCCACTGGGCTCCCTAGCAGCCTCCTAACACTAGCTCATGTGCCAATTAAGTCTAAGGCAAGGCAGCCTCAACCTTTATTAATGCCATTAGCTCCTCTGCCAGTCTTGGCAAGCAGTGGGCCTTAAATAGTCATATTTTCAAATAAATAAAATACAAAGGGTTACAAAGGAAACATATTAAAATACACCTCTCCAAAAATATAAAGTTTTTTTAATTTTATAAAATGCTAATGTAGCATCATTATTAACAAATAAAACAAAATCTACCTGAAGTTCTAATATCTAAGATAACTTTGAGGCAGTGATAAACATAAATGAGATTTTCGAGATATCTGCAACAAGTGCAACGGGATGCGAAAATATCTGCAGTTTGTATGGGTGACCAAGTTTCAGGCACCGCTGTGACTTTTCTGGACTGCGGTCTACATTCATTATCCAGGACATACTAAATTTCAGTTAGAAGTTAGCAAACAATAGGGATGCCATTATTTTTTTCTATTCCATTTCATGGGTACCTGGATGCTAATCCCTGACCCTGAATTTATCAGATCAACAACCCCTGATAGAGCATTCACACATTTACCATTATGACAAGTCAGCAAACCCTCACCAACAAATACTTATTTAGCACCTCTTGCCACTGTATTAAGTCCAGAAGTCATACAGTGTACGGTTCCCGCTGTGTGAAGCTGAGAATGTAATTAGGAACACAATACCCACATATGCTGAGACTTAGAAATATGCAGCACAAGAGGAAATTAGAGTTCAGATCATTGGAGAGCAAGGCTGTCTAGACTCTGTTGCTAATTAAATGGTAAATGCATAATTGCCGATGTATAGAATGTGGGCATTAGTCTGTGTTTGCTGACTGCCTGTCCAGCAGCTATACCTGGGGAGGGAAGAACAAATGGCACGGGTAACTTGTAAATTTAGGTAGAGAGTCACACACACAAAGCCGCATCTGAAAAAAAGTCAAGCAATATATCACCGAGGTGCAGACTGAATAGACAAAGTTTCAGGGGCTCCAGAAGAAAAGGTGCTTTCACTTCATGCTCTGCACAAATGGAGGTCACTGGCCAAAGACTCCATTGTTCTTGGTTTATGCTCACTTTCTATCCATCCGCAAAAACACACATATAGCCCAGTCTTTTGCTGCTATGAATGGTTCCAAATTTCATTCCTAGGCAGGCAAACAAGGAGTCATTTCTTATGGGTGAAGTGATATACGATACCATATTCCTAAACTTTTTCTCCTTCAAATTTCCACAGAAGTTGAATGGCCACTTTGAAACTTAATGATAAATGGTGGAAACTCATTTCCTTCTGGTATTGGTGTTAGAACAAGACTCATTTAGCAAACAACAGATTGTCGATTTTGAACTAAACATGAGAATAGCATCTGGTCCATAGTTTAGAAGCTCAGATTTCTTTTGCTTTTACTGGATACATTCAATAATAAAAGGGAGGGAGGGCGTAGGTAATTTTAACTTTGTTATCAGGACATCTAAATTATTACATTTATAAATAAATTACATAGTAAATTTAATAATAGGTAGTAGGTATTCAAAACTGACTTCCTTTAAACAATTCCTAAGCTAATAATGACTAAACTAGCGAAGAATATGACATAATTGCCTGGAAACCTAATCCAATCCTCTTTAGCCCAGACAAATGATACAGCGTGTTGCTTAAATGAAATCAGCACTTGTTACACAGTCAGGAAATGGCAATTTAAGGCTAAGTGTTGTGAATTGTTTGAAGATAACCTTTTTCAGCATCATAGAATAAGCCACCGAACAAATTTTGGAGGAACAGAAAGAAAAAAATTCAAAAGAAAGTCATATTATTATGTACCCAAAGCTTCACTGAAATCTTACAAGCTGATGAACACTAATTTTTTCTTCGCAAATTAGGACTCCACGTTTATATCCTTTCTATCATAAATGCATTCATTCATCAATTTGACAAATGTTTATGGGCAACCCCTAGATGCTAGGTAATAGGGAGGACACGACGATGATAAATAAGGCATAATCTATATTCTCAAGGATCTTGCATTACAGTTACCAGATAAGAACTGCAAACAGCCAACCAAGTGTCGAACTTCACATGGCAGAGGAGCACAGCTTCAACTCTGCCCCCACCATATTAAGTAGTCCATTAAACCCCTCATCACATTATTAGGTAGTTACTGAGATGTCTGTCCCTCTACTGAAGCATCACCTCCTGGGAGATATGGGGGTATCTTGTCATTGTGTCTCCAGTGTCTATCGTATGATCGATGGGTACATTTTAAGCACATATTAATTGTGGGCGTAGA
The DNA here is from genome assembly GCA_004027735.1 of Carollia perspicillata. Classification (NCBI taxonomy): domain Eukaryota; kingdom Metazoa; phylum Chordata; class Mammalia; order Chiroptera; family Phyllostomidae; genus Carollia; species Carollia perspicillata. Next base: position 4,656 of record PVKM010003886.1, read on the forward strand.
TGGGCAAGCTTGTTCCTAATTAGTATTACCAGGGAGTGATTAGTTAGGTTTTTAAATGGGCCCTGGAAAACTGGTATGCTATTTTCATCCTGGGGAGTTTTCTGATGGATAACGGAGTTTGCCACCCCTTCCTTTGAGTCACTGAGGATTGAGGTTGCAGGTCCATGTATTGACTGTGTTTATTTTATTAGTTATCCTTATCTTGTTCAGGATAATGGCTCCATGGAAAGGCATACATTTTCTCAACATTGTGGTGAGATCAAACAAAGTGTGTATGATGTAATTGGGAACACCACGGCCTAGTACCCTGGGGGATGAACATTACTGTGGGCCAAAGACACTGTGGCTCATTCAGCCATGGCAATGGAGACCAGACCATTGTATTCTAGCCTCATCACTTCTCCACGAAAGGTAACTTCATGTGGAGGATAACTTTGAGTATATACTAGAATTTTATGGGGTGGGGTGGGGGAACAATAATCCAGAAAAGTTTTCTGAATGCCATTTTCAATTGCTGAGAAATGAGAATACAGAATTATTGTGATTCCCACTGAAAACAAATTTTAAGTTCATGAGAGCTTTTTCTTTGATTTCATTTATCACGAGTGGTATAAATGTATTCTAAAACCCTGGGATCTGTCCACCCGTCCACCACCAATACAGTCTAATCAACTCGGGAAATGCAGCAAAGTGTCCTTGTAGATAGCAGCGAAAATGAGAATGAAAAAGATAAGGTAGTTTGTACAAAAATGGGTGTGATTTTATAACAAAGTAAACAAAATAAAGCTTCCAGTTGGGAAAAATGAAGTACTCATCACGTAGCCCATGATGATATTTTAATTTGTGCCTCCTCCTGTGGTTACTTGTATGTATGTATTAATGGAAGTCATACCAGTGAAAACATAGGTGTGCTAAGATGTAGCCTTATAGGTGACACATCTAAAATACTGCATCTATTTACATCTCCCCCAGTGTAAGTTTCTGAATGAATGAGTGAAAAATGAATGCTGTATGAATGAATGAATGTTACAAAAATATCAGTGTACTATACAACCCCAGCTGTCTCTAGTGTTTCCACAAAGCAAGCCAGGAAGTCTCCTAAATATTGATGGAAAGAGATGCCTAGGGGAACACACCTGCATGCTTCTAAATTGTAAATAATGCTACTTTAATCTGAGTTCCAAAAAAGATAAATTTCTGTGCTCATTGAAATAAATTATTCTTCCCTCATTGTGGTCTAATGAGCCAAGATTAGGAAAACCTGGATTCAGGGTCGTCCACTCCAGAAAAATCAGTTAGGTTCTTATGATCTGGCTCTACTTGTTTACGAAACCATATTTTACACATTTTTCCACCGCCTCTGTATACAGCTAACTAAAATATTAATGTAAGATACAATTCCACCATCATTTACATTGGAAATTAGAGTCAGCATTGCACGTACCGGTAGGTTCATCACTCCAAACAACCCATTTTGTTTCTTATTCCCCACTCTCTGTCCTTCTCTCTCTCACTAAGTGAATGTTTAGTTTTGTTACTATGAGAAGAAAGCTTAGTAAAACAGGAATATCTAAAGCAAAACAGAGGATATGTGATAAAAATTAGATGCAGTATTTTGTTTAGATTACTTCATTTTAGTGTCTGTTCTTGGGCTAATCTGAAAATCTAGCTTGAGGCTTTCATTCTATTTAATTATAAAGCAGAACAGATGTAAAGGATCCTGTACTCCAGGGGCATGATACAGGCACCCATTTTGATATGTTATATTTTCACAGTAATAAGTTGACTCATAAGGAAAAGAAATCTGTCTGAAGCAAAATATTCAGTGAATTTAGGAAATAATGATCTCAATGGATGGCTCTTGCAAATAAACTTCTTCAAGGACATAATTAACTGAAAAAGCAGAGGAGGCCTATCATTTCCAAGAGGAAGCACACACACATTAATTTAGCTCCCACTATTGTGCTGGAGGGATCGTTCTGGTGCCATTAGAAAGGCAAAGCCAACAGCTGAATTGGGAAGATATATAAAAATATAAGACAATGGTAAGAGAAGTGTTTCACAGCTGCTCGAATGTGAAAATTTACACCAAAAAGCATTTCTAGAAAGTACTAAAATAAGAAACACCAGCTATACTAATCTAAGCACGCTATTCAAAAACAAAAACAAAAAAGTACTAACTAGCCAGTCTTTAAATGAGAAAGAGACCATCTAACACAGTATATGTGAGAGAAAGGACAAGTACTTGAAAATACTTGTTTTTTAAGCTTTAAGCCACAGGAACTAGCTGCTACTCCAAACACACTGCTGTTGGCTGTTGGCAGAAGTGCCGTACTACAGACAGACCCTACGGCGACGTCAACCCAGGGTAAGAGACACGCTCCCACTCCCAGGCTCTTGAGATTTTATTCTATGAGTTAATAGGCATACTTAGGAAGAAGACATTCATTGTGATATTATACACAATTTTAAACAATGAAAAATAGCCCAAATTCACAAGAAACTGGATACCATATTCTATCAAATTCATGAAACTACCAAATATAAAGTAATTATAAAGTCAATATGGCAGCATGGAAAATGTTTGTGACATGGTTAATGAAGAATCAAAACACACAATTGCATTTACAACATAATGATTGAAATTAGAAAAAAATACCATATTTGCCAAAGTGGATGCTGTCCATTTTGAGGTGTTGATTCAGTAACACTTTGTGTGGCCAGTACAGTATGCATTATTCAATCAGATCTTACAAGTTTTAATAAATTATTCAGGTAGCATTTATTTATTCATATATTATGTTTAAACTTAACAGCCTCCTTACATATATCACAGAAGTTTAATAATCACACTTTTTAAAGATTTATTGAGGCATAAATGACATGTAATATTGTGAAAGTTTAAGATGTGCACTACAATGATTTGTTAGGCATGTATCGCAAAGTCAGTGTAGTCAACACCCATTACCTCGGCTGCTTTTTCTTATGATGGGTACTTTCAAGATTTACTCCCTTAGCAACTTTCAAATATACAATGCAATGTTGTAACTGTAGTTGCCACACTGTACATTGTATCTCTAGAATGTATTTATTTTATAACTGGAGGTTTGTACATGTTGGCAATGAGCAAAGGTGGTCAAAATAAACTATTGATATAATCCATAATTAACTAATAAGTTTCAGAAAGTTGACTTTCAAGTTTCTCAAAAAGATGAACTCACATACGCAGTTTTTATATACATTTTTATGCAACCTTATAGACAAAGACTTTGTAAATAAATGCTTAGAAACACATACAATTCTTATAAATAGTCATTTTCCTATCTGTCAGTAACCACGAAATCCAACATTTTGTATTTGGTGGTAAAGTTCTTTGCATTCATTGGAAACAGTGGATGTTAGCATGTTTCCTGGCTGGGTGGAGCAAGCAGTGACTGTGCTCAACTGAACCTTGGGGAAACACTAAATTTCAGGTACATGGAAGAAAAGCACACACCCCACTGAGGACTTAGGCAACATAGGCCCAGCTATCTCTCTTCTTGAGTGTCCAGGGAGCGCTGAGGGGGTGTTTGTGTGCTCGATTTAGTTGATTTGTCAGGGCGATCAGTCCAACATGCTGGTCTCTCCAGAGTCACTCTACAGAAGCTTCCCAGAACATCCATGATTCCTGTGTCAGCCCTCCCTTCCCCTAGAACTCTTGGAAGGTCTGTACAAAGCCTTCTCCTGGTAGGAGTATAAGCCAACAATGACAAGGCAAAGATAGAGCATTGGCAGTGGATGTGGGGTGGGGATAGGAGCACAAACTCACACAAAGTGAAACTCATGCCCTGGCATATTTGCAGTTTAGTACAGAAGACACACAAGTGAATAACTGTAAAGCAGTCAACTGGGTCTATGACCAGGAAGGGCATATATTTAGACTTGCCTTGAGGACCAGGCCAGACCAGGCTTCTGGAGGAGAGATAAGATGGGTAGTCTGGATAATTAGTTATTGGGAGACAGTGTTCCAGAAGAGGGGACAGTATGTATAAAATCCTGGTGATGTGATCAAGCATGAGGTATTTGAGGAACTGGAAGTTCCTTCTAATGAAAACAGCTATGGTGCAAGAAAGAAAAATTAATTTCCAAAATTCTAAAACTGTGCAAAGTAATGTCCATTTTTCACTTATTTTATCTTATTTACCATGTGAGAGTTTAAATTATGCAATAATATAATATGTCTAAATACACAGGGATCATAGCTTGGTTGGACCCCACCCCATTAAACTCTACTAATTCAATTGGATTTAGCCATGAGTGGTAGAAAAAAATAAAAGTATTTTTAGGGCCCCTGCAGTTGACAATCATTTTCATTGGTTCTACAAACCACAACTAATTTGAAAATCTTTAAATTGTCCAGTTATAGAAAAATGCAAGAAAGCCCCGGTGTTGTGTAGTAAGAATGTCCTTGGCAGTATGGCACAAACTGGCTTGCATCACTTGTAGCACATTGGGATTCACAGTTAAATCTGTAAACAAGTACTAAAGGGTCCCTGTCCTCTCAGCAGGGGTACGCTTGAGCCTGGCCCAGCTGGGTGCACCATAGGCTTTTCTTGGAGAGGGGCCACGTCCCCTTTTGTGGAACAAGATGAGAGCAGCCTTGTAAGCAGGATAAAAACAATTTGGAATTGGGTGCAAAATAATCGGGAAGTGCCAGCTGCTAGCATCTAGCAATTTGTGAATGTTGGGTTTAGGTGCAGACCTTCCTTCTAAAGGGAGGGGGACCATCGGTTCCAGGTTGCTTGTTACTAGGCAACCCAGGGAGTCACTATGGTAATTTACTAGACAATCTGGCTTGTCTCTGCACACTTAGAGTTGTTTTATACTTGTCAGTTAAAAATACTTTAAAGTACAATAAGCATGCAGTAAAGTCCATAAATTTTAAGTGTACAATTTTATTAAGTTTCTATATATGTTTATAGTGGGGTAACCACCACAATAATCAAGAAGAGGATAAAAGAGAAGATAGAATCACTAGGATGCATAGAATCAGGGCAAGATGGAGGCAGGCATAGTGTGCTCAGCTAACAGAATACTTCCTGGGTAGTGACAAGCCAGACTATCTAGTGCATTCCCGTATTTGGTCCTTTCTTAACCTTTATTCTCCTGTTCAACTTGCCCCTGCCCGGCAGGTAACACAACACCAGAGTGTTGCTACTATACATGACTACAAGGCATGGAAAGTCATGGAAAAGCAAGACTTCCACAGATGAGCTGCTTCCAATATGCTAGGTTGCAATGTGAGGGACTTTTCTAGCAAATTAGCAGCTTGGACTGCTGTGGTAGTCATTTGTAGCTTTTTATTCTGCCGTATATATTTTCCCTCTGAACCCTCCCTTCCCCAACTATCATGGCCGAATATAATGCAGCCCTGTTTACTTTGCCATGGGGGAGGTACAGAACACAGATGGACTCGACTGGGGCCCAGAAGTTGTTTGGGGACTCAAAGCAGAGCCATCATAGCCTATTTTCAGGATGGATGGGGATGTTAGGAGACAGAGTACATCTTCTTTTCCTGAGATCTCAAGCACTAGAGTTGTAACTTAGAGTAGGGCTTGTCATATGCATGGGTGCTACAGCCAAACTGGGTATGCAAATCCAGTTCTATTCCTTATGATTTGTGAGTTTGGGCAAATGATTTAACCTCATAGAATGGTTGTAAGTATTAAATGAGATAATGCGTGTACAATGCATAGAAGATTGTCAAGCACACAGGAAGTGCTTACTGAATGGTAGCCATAACCAAGGTTATTTTAGACCGATTGGTGGAGACATTTTTGCTCCCTGGTGAGAAGCACCTGCTTGAGACAGTCCCTAAAAAGGAGCACAATGTCAAGAGAAGGAAAGACAGAAAGAGCTGAAGACCTGATGAAGTTATTGAATGCATGGGTGCAACCTTTTCTGGAGTTACAGTCACTGCTTGGGTTGTCAAGTTCACTGAAGAACTACATTCACTCTTACATTTTTCTTACTCTAGACAGAAATACATTTGTGACATTCACAGTGGAATGAGTTTTGACTGCTGCACCCACGTAGGAATCCTACAACTCTGATGCAAAATGTCAACCAAAGCTTCCTACTTTCACCTGAGGTTCACTGCAGGAAAAATACAGCCTACCTTGCTCCCTATACCAGGATATGATGGGCTGCTAGGGTGAACAAACTGTAGAGACTTAACTTTATCTTTAATTTCTATATTCTTTAATAATAGCCATAGCTTTGATTTGTTCTGTGATAGCATTCATTTTTATTTTCTTTGTTAAAAGTGCCCAAGTTGAAGAAGTAGGACCAAGCAAGAGGAGAAAAATGTTTACTTGTGCTGTTGATTCTGTTCCTTCTGTCTTCCTAGAATAAGGAAATAAACTAGACATAAATTTATTTATTTTTCTATCAGTAAATGTCACACTTATTAGCGAAACCCTCAACATACAGTGAGGTAGATGACTGTGAAGATGGAAAAGTGCTGAGCTCAGTTTCAAAATTCCTGTCAGGATCTGATCTAAAATAAATTTAGATTGATAGGGATGACTGAGTCAAAGACAAATTTCAGCAGTCCCTCTGACATGCATTTCCACAGACTGGCAGCTTCGTATTTTTCAATTTGGAAAGTCAGGGTGCAGAGGTTTAAAACAAATGCATACATACTGACAATCTTTACCTTTCTTTCTCCACTCCATCCCTAAAAGGACAGGAGAGTATTAAAAAATATGCTTAGACCAGTATGGATTTATCCTTCTAAAATAATCTTGTATCCCCTAACATTCATGTGGCACACAAAAAAGTGAAAACTTCTGTCATAAATTACTGTGATATTGCTTTGATTGAATTTTCTGTCTAAAAGTTCTGTTGTTTCATCTCCAAAATGACAAATTCATTGGGATTTTAGGTTTCATCAATTTCCTAATAGCTAATTTAGTGCTACTAAGTCTGCCTTTCAGCATTCAGCAGTTAAACATTTTAAGTAGCATAATTGTATAAAAAACCTGTATGACAGAATGATTACCCATAGTTCCTATATTCATTTCATAAATTTCCAATGAATGCTTTTTATGCCCATATGTTACACTTTAAAAATCTGTGTTGTATTCTCATAATTAATTTTTTTTCTAAACTTTAAAAGCTAAAAGTAATATTTTGTGACAAATGAAGAAAACGGAAGATATGAAGAAACCATATATTCAAGGATTTTATATTGTTTAAAAGAAGAAATTGCACTTGAGTGTATCAAAGATAAAATGTTTTCATTTTATATAGTAATCTACATAGTTTGAAATTATACCATTTAAATTCAGACTGAGTATTAGGAAACATTTAAAAGATAGGGGTGTATATGTTGTTTTAGCAATGAAGTAATTTTTAGGAATAAGTTATGTTGCACTCAGGATTGGACTTATAAAATAAGCTTCTATTATGATTAGAAGCTTAGAGAATACAGACATCTTTAAATCAAGGAACAAAACTTTATCTCAAACTCTATGCTTCAGGGGACAAGTAGGTAAAAAGATAAAGCCAATAATGCAGCATTTCATTGAATATCATTAATCAGTACCTTAAATTTATGAAGGGAAAAATAGAGTATACTCAGATTATGTTAGGACTCCTTATGAGCACTTTGATTAAAATATACACCCGTGATATCATCAAGCTAAAAAATTTTCTGCATGACTGAAGCAGAGGCCAACTGCACTAACTACATTTATACCCAATTATCAAGCTATGACCCTTGACTTTCTTTTAATGCCATCTGCCAAAAAGTTGAATTAAAACACAGTTTGAATTTCAGCCAATTTCCAGAATTCTCTTTAATGGAATGGATTCTTTATGCTGCATGGAACAAGAGTAGTATGATGAAGTTCTTTGCATTGACATTCAGAGATTGAGGCCTCTTTCTCTACAATAAGACATTATCTGGACTTGCCAAAATGGGTAAGGAAAGAGTCCACACCCAATTAAAAGCAGACAAAAAATTCTTTCACTTTGATCTTATGGTGAATGCTCTGAACTTGGCTAAATAGAAAACTGTTTTGAACAGCTTCTCTTTAGCTACATAGGTGTATTCAGCAAGTAAACCCTCACTTCTTAATTTAAGGAAAAACAAAAAGGGATATATTTAAGCAACCATAGTCTAAACCTGTAAGAGACCATTTGAAATAAATGCACAAAGTCAATTATATGTATGATGAATTCAGTTTGTATAGTAATGGATGGTTTTTCTGACTCTAAGATTAACTTGATTTTCATAGATTTATAATTGTTTAAAATTTGTAAATTTTGAAAATCAAAATGTAAAGTTAAAAGGTTTATGTATACACACAAAAGATTCTTCAGTTTATATATGCGTATATATATTTTTTAAAGATCAGGTTTTTAAATTTTGTTTGTATTGAATGATTTTCATGTAACTGAAATATGGAGGCTTATTCATAACATTCATGAAAACTCTCAAGCATTTTCTTTTATGAATTAATAAAATATTTATAAATTGGCTTAAGACATATAGATATATATTTAGCATTTTGTACTCAACATTACACTTAGCAATTACATATACTTAGCAATTGTACTTAGCAATTTGGTAATGACTTTATTGGCAGATTGCTAACTAGTTGCCTATAATCGTAATCTGCCCTTAAGTAGTCAATGTTCAAATACTTTTCAAGAGAAGCACTATGTCAGGATTTTCCAGTTTTGTAAAGGTGTTGAATCTTTTGCATCATTAAAACCTAGTATTCCTTCCATACTTTGCTTTTTCCTGTCCCCATGTTTCTGATCTTCTTTACCTAAACCACACCAGACTCTATACTTTTCCACTGAAGTCCCTGAAGAGGCCAAAGGATTTACAGGTTTTCTGTCTTGCCTCTCCCTTCACTGTTGTACTCATCTGGGGATCCTAAAAATCTAACAGTATCTATTCCATAGAAGATTTGTACTGTCTTATGAATGCTTCCTGCTTCTTACAATTGATCTCAAAAAACAAAAGGGGTTAGGTATTTTGGCTTAGGTACTTTAAGAAAAACTTTTTAAATTCAAATAACTAATTTAAAATTTCCTTTCTGAAAAGCTTTGGAATATGACTGAATTGATTTATTTACTTTTTACTCCTTCAGGAAGCATATAACAAGCCGCTTCTATGTATGTACCAGGTGCTGTATGCTAGCTGTTTAGTACACATCAAATAAGGAGACATGGCCCAGTCCTCCAGGAGCTTACAGTTCATTGTGTGGGATAGGCAAGTCCCATAAAAATATATATATACTATATATATTTTATGATATATATATATATATATATGTTAAATTGTGGTAGTGTCATGAGGGACATGAACAACACAGTGATAAAGAATCATGGGCTAGAAAGAGGAATGCATATTTCAGTAAGGTTGTTTCAAAGAAAGTCTCTCTGGAGAGGTAAATTTTAGCTGAGACCTGAAGTAAGAGAAGTTAGTGTGGGGTTGGGGGTAGAGGGAGAGAGAGAGAGGAACCACTGAGTGTGGGGGGAGTAGGAGTTGAAGAAGGTAGGAGCTGGGCTTTTGTATGCTCAGGATGGAACTTGTGATGACCATAGCAGTACACAGAGCATACTGAATCTTGTGGGAAGAAGGGAGTGATGAAAGGAAATTGTGGAAGGAGAGAGAGAAAGGGGAAAAGAATGAAAGGAGTGTGGTGAAGGTGAAGAGATGAACAAGGAGAGATAGGAGAGAGACGAAGGAAGAGAGAGGGAGAAAGATGAAGAGATAGTAATGATGGAGAAAAGGGGGGGACGGAGGAAAAAAGATAGAAACTACAGAAAAACAGAGAGATAGAGGGAGGAAGAAAGTAATAGAAGAGGAAAGATCAAGGGAAAGAGATAGAGGGAGAGTGATGGGGGTAGTACATGGAGAGATAAGGATAAATAATTTGGTTAGAGCTCCAGTGCTACTCATAAAAACCAACCTCAGACTCTGGTGGTGCTGCAGGTGGCAGTACACACCTAAGATCCTCCTCCATCCCAGATTCCCAGATTTGCCCCCTCTCCCTGATTCCTGTCTCAGGATTCTGCCTGGACCGTACTTTACAGTTTCTCTCATCTCTAGTGGTCTCAGGTGATAATTACAGCCCTGTCCTATTGAAGACCAGTGATTATTCAGCTCAGTGTTAGTCTCAGGAGGCTTGATGTTTCCTCATTTCTGCAATACCTTTTCTCTGGGAAGCTGAAAGCTTTTGCTAACTCTTAAATATCTTGCCCAATAAAACCTAAAAATTAAAAACTAAAAGCAAATTCCTCCTGGGGGTTGTACTGTGTCAACATGGCTATGATAGAATTGTGTATCCGAGAAATCCCTCCCTTCCTTTCCCTTCCCCATGGGGTTCCTGTCTGAGTTGGCCAGAAGTGGAATCTCCAGGAGCTCCGAAGGTGAACTGACGAGGTGGTCATTGCTTTCTTCTCATTGTCAATGGCCAGAGGCAGTGAGAAACTAGCATGTTCTTGCTCTCCATGTTCCATGGCCAGCTTTTTCCAGATGGTCAGCTCTACTGACCAACAGGTCCACTAAGCCCTCCCTCAAATGTGGATGCTCCAGCTCCTCTCTGAAATTTCTCTCCAGAAGCTAGTCCTACCTCACCTATCACTGCAAGCTCCAATTTGCCCACCAGTGCTTTGGAGGTTGAGTAGTGACTTTTCTCTGTTCTCCCTATGCTGACTTTTGACTTCTACTTTTTCAGCTTCTCAACTATTGTATAACTTCTTAGGCTTATAATAAATCCTTCGTTGTGTAATTATCATGATATTTTGCCTCCCTGGTTGAACCTTGAATGATAGAGGCTCTATTATACTGAACACAGGACAGTCATCTTTAAGAATTTACATACATGAAAAACTGAATAGGTTACAAGTTAGTCTACTAACTTGAAGGATTATTTGAATTTTAGATAAATTTCAAGAATAAATCTAAACTGTAATTTAGGTAACAAGTACTTTTAATTACCATTGATTTATGAAGCAACATGGCTGTATTCTTTGTGTTGCTTTCTTTGGGCAGGGAAAGTATAAAAGAAAGAGACAGGTAGATTGATCTTAGCCCCAGTATTTCTGTAAAGAAAATCATGATGTTGATGGACATAAGTAACTTAAATGAAACAGTGATAGTAAAGCCAGCAGAGAAAAATGAGAAAGCCACCAAAAATAACAAAGTTCATTGACACATCCATGTTTTTGTTTAAGGGGCCAGAATTTTCTCTATGGGAAGTGCCCATATCTGATAAAAAAGCTTTCAGGTATTTTGTGTCTATTAGACATAGTGTACTTGTAATTTTGCTAACAGTGAGTAAGAAGACAGATTTGCTTTAACCTGACATTCAGCTAAAACTAGATCAGTGGTCATTGAATAAAGACAATTATTTTTTCTCTCTCTTGGACAAAACTAAACAGTTTTTCTGCTTAAGTCCCTGTGGAGTAAACAGGCCATTGTAGGGGTATAACAACTTCTGTCGTCTTCAAAGTTAACATTTCGAACTCTCATAGTGGCTGGTACTTCCCTCGACAAAAAATGTGGACCCCTTAGGAAAGAATATGAATGTGTCAATGAACTTTAACATCCCAGGGACAAAAAAAATTACCTTTTATTATACTGAAAAGTTGTTTACTTTCTTTTGAGTAATTCAAGAAATGGTCCCCCATTTCATTCCTTCTCCCTCCATGTAGTTTGATGTCAAAGATTATTTATAAAGAAGTTGGTAAAACACAAGTACAATGCATTCTTATCATGAAACATAAGATGTTTGTTCTTTCTTCCTGACTTTTTAAAAACTGTGATAAAATGTATATAACATTTACCATTTTAAGCACTTTTAAATGTACAATTTAGTGGCATTCAGTACACTCACATTGTTGTACAATGATAACCACTCTCCATCTCCAGAAATTTTTTACCTTCCCTAACAGAAACTCCATACCCATAAACATTTGCTTCCCATTGCCCCCACCCACAGCCCCTGGTAACCACTAGTCTACCTTCTGTGTCCATGAATTTGACCATTCTTGGTACCTCATATGAATGAAATCATAAAATACTTATCCTTCTGTGTCTGCCATATTTCACTAAGTATAATGTTTTCAAGGTTCACCCATATTGTAGCATATATCAGAATTACATTTTTATGGCTGAATATATTTTTATGGCCACTGTATGTATATAGCACACTTTGTTTATCTGTTTTGGTTGTTTCCACCTTTGATGTTGTAAATAACACTGCTGTGAATATTGTCATATACATATCTGTTCAAGTCCATGCTTTCAATTCCTACTTCCTGAGTTTTTAAATCATGGAACATAATGTATGTCAACACACATACATACATATAAGTAGAGAAGGAAATAAGCCTATGGTTGACTGTGTTGGCAAACTTTTGAGAGCACAGGAAGTTTTTCCTTCCCAGGTAGAATCAGGATCATAGTATGCATTCAATTTATTCATATTAAAACAAGGAAGCCCAGAGAAGGGAAGTGATTTATCTAAGATATAGCTGGTCAGTGTCAGCTTTAGGACCACCACCATCCAAAGTCTCTCCACCTCTAATCCCAGTGATTATTCCACCTGATTTAGAATATTGTTACTGGCAGCATAAGTAACACTCCTATATGCCCATGCTCAATCTGGCTTCTGTTAGAATTATGGAATTTTAATACTGGATTACCTGGTCATGATATTTATTATGTGTTTATTTGGTAAAATACAGTTTTGTTTTGTCAAGTGGTTGGGAGATGTGTGGGGACAGGAAAAAACATCTTTATATTTCATAGATAATGATAATAGTCTTAAGGATGTGAGATCATTTACATCATAACAATGAGATACATTTTGTCACCATCAGATTTTTCATAAACTACATGATTAATTTGGGTAAACTCAGTAATTCAAAATTCCAGAACAGGAATGCTTCTAGAAACTTATGTTTTATCTTAGGTGAAGGAAGAACAAAAACTTTTGGCTTGCTTTTGAGTAAGAGCAAGATAAGGAATGTGAGAAAGCAATGAAATAAATGAAAGATTATGGTAAAACTGGGATGTGTCTGCTTTAAAAAAAAAAGAAAAACAAGAGCCAGAATAAAAAATAAAAATTAAAATGTAAAGAAAAGACAAATAATAGAATAAATCTGGCTATCTCAATAACTATAAAAAGACTAAATGCACAAATAACATATAAAGGCTGTCAGCAGATTGAATAATTTAAGAAAAATACAGCAAAGTTATACACTATTTACAAGATAAGAAAAGGACACTTACAGAAATACTAATCAGAAGAAACATATGCCACTATCAGACAATCAAAATATAAATTAAATATTGATGTGATTATAAAAAAATTTTTAAATATACAATGTTTATAGAAAATTTAGAAACAACATTCACAGTTGAGAGGTAACTCTAATAGAAAAAACAGAAGACTTGCCCTGGCTGGTGTGGCTCAATGGATTGAGCACGGGCCTGTTAAGCAGAGGGTCACCGGTTTGATTCCCAGTCAGGACACATGCCTGGGTTGCAGGCCAGGTCCCCAGCGGGGGACACATGGGAGGCAACCACACAGTGATATTTCTGTCCCAGTCTTTCCCCTTCCTGTCCCCGCTCTAAAAATAAATAAATAACATATTTAAAGAAACAGAAGACTTGAATAATGTAATTAATAACCTTGTAGATATATATGAGAAAACCTGATTCTCAAAATTACAGTAATATTTTCTAATATTTAGTGGGTATGATTGTATAAAATAATATCTTATTCAGAAAGTTGGCTATATTCTAGGCTAAGTTTCAGCCAACTGTGGCCTTCAGGTCAAATCTAGCCCACAAACCTTGTTTTTTACATTTTTAATTGATCGTGAAATTTTTAAAAAGAAAACTGTATAGGTGACAGAGACCATATGTGGGCCTCTAAGCCTGAAATATTTGCTATCTAGCCTTTACAAGAAACAAAGTTAGTCTACTTGCATTCCAGGCTACTCAACAAATATTTATTGAGACCTACTATATGTTCAGCACTGCTCCAGACACTGAGGATATTACAGTAAACAAAATAAACAAAACCTCTCCTCCTTAGGGCACTTGCATTCAAGTGAGGGAGATAGATAAACATTAAGGTAAGTAAGTATACTACATAGTATGTTTGATGGTGATCCTTGGTAAGAAGAAAAAATAAAATGGGAAACTAACAATTGTTTTGGAGAATTAAATACTCAAAGTACATAATTTATAGATCAAAAGAAAAATTATAATGAAATTCTTAAAATACATGGAGCTGGATTATAATAAACCTAGTAAATACTAAAATCTTTGAGGTACAGTTAAGGGGAAATGTTAAGGTTTACATGGTTTATTAGAAAATATAAAGATTGAATATTAATAAGGTATAAAAGTAACTTAAAAAGTTACAAAAATAATATCAGATAAAGACCAATATACTTGAAAGAAAGAAGACCAAGGAGTAAAAATTGGTGAAATTGTAACAAATAAACTATAGAGAAAATCGGAGATACCATAAGTCACATGAAGGCTGTTTCTTTGAAAATATTAATATAGTAAGTGTCTCAAGGATGATCAAGAAAAAATATATTAGTAAAGAAAATTAAAATGTTATCAATGTAAAAAGGAATGCAAAAATATTTCACATCTAAAGGTAAGAACAACTTTGTACCAATGATTTGAATACTTAGATTCAATCAACAAACTCCTAGAAAAATGTAACGTCAATTGTGACCCAGGATTTTTCTATCTAAATAGTCTTATAACTATAAAATAAATTAATATTTAAAATAAAATAATACAAAACAACTGTCTGCATTAGATTGACAGGTAATTTCTATCAAACTTTCAAGGATAATTCCCATTTGATTTTACAATACCCTCCCAAAGTATTTAAAAACATGTTCATTTCACAACTATCTTATGAGGCCAAAAAATTTTCAGGCCTAAACCCAACACAGACAGTGCAAGAAATGAAAAGTACAGAATTCAAAAATTTAAAGTAATAGGCCCAAACTAGAAGCAATCCAGATGGCCATCACTGGTAAATCCAATGAAAAAGAACAAATTATGGAAACAGGCTACAACATAGATGAACCTCAAGAATATTATGCTAAATAGAAAAAGCCAAAGGCCAAAGGTTGCATATTGTATGATTCAATCCATGAAAAGTTCCCATAAAAGGCAGATGAGAATTAGGATAGTGGTTGCTTGAATGTGGCTGAGGGTGGAAACAGGTATTGATTACTGTCAATCTATGGTCATTTGAACAAACTCAGTGCCACCAGAAATCCTCAGTTTGGGGTGTGGTGAAGAAGGAAACATTATTCAGTGCAAAACAGCTCAATTGCAATACAGCATAGCTGTGAAAACAGCATGACTGTGAGTCAGCCCTGGGGCCAGATCCCTCTCTGGCTAGACAGCTCTGCCCTTCTCCTCAATGGTCTACTCTGCTCTGTGCCAGTCTGCTCTGGCCTCCACTGATTCACTCAGGTTTATTCCAGGGATACCTCTCTGTTTCTGCTCAGCCTGGTGGGTGGAAAGAGAAAGTGCACTTGCAGGGCAAGATGGGAACTCACTCATATGGACAGAGGTCTTCATTTCTGGTCTGTGATTGGTCTGTCCTCATGCAAATGAGGACTCCAAATCATCAAAATTTGGTCCAAAAGACACTCTCTTAATTGGTCAAAATAGGGCCACACTGGCCTGAGCTGTGCAGCTCCAATTGAATTGAGAAAGCCTCATTCTTATTGGTTGAAATACAATTCCAGGAGCTCCTTTATAAGGGCTGGTTCAGATGGCAAAAACACAGGGCAGGCAGGTAGTTCAGTGCAGAGGTAAGCAGTTCAGTGCAGCCTTCTCCTTGAAGTGCAGTTTGTGTGAAAAGCCACGGTGCAGAAATGGCTAATAGACTGTTTTTTCCTTCCCTTCCCTTGTCTGCCCTTCCCTTCTTTTTCCTCCCCTTCCCTTCTCTTTTTTAATTTCTTCCCTTTCCTTTCTTTACTTTTTTTATTTCTTTTCTTTTCTCCTTCCTTCCTTCCTTCCTTCCTTCCTTCCTTCCTTCCTTCCTTCCTTCCTTCCTTCCTTCCTTCCTTCCTTTCCTTTCTTTCTTTCATTTGAGCCTAATTAACCACCAGGAACCCTTATTAGTAAGTATCTTCTTTTTCACAGTTTACGCTAAAAATGAGCATTATAGAATCTTTTGGGGATGATGTAAATGTTATAAAACAAGATAGGTTGTACAGTTCTGTAATTTACTAAAAATCACATACTTTATGCTTAAATTAATTTAAAGGAGAAAAAGCATAGGATCATCTTAGTGGAGGCAGGAAAAATTGTATAAAATATAACAACCTAATTATAATTTTTAAAAATTTCAAACAAATTATACATAAAAGATAACTTCTTTAACTAGTTTTATGCTATTTACTTATTCTTAAATCATATTTACTATCGACACATTAGAAGTCATCCATTTAAAATCAGAAAAATTGTAGGATACCCAGCTCCTTTTAACATTATGCTATCAATTCTAACAGACACAGAATTAAAAGAAACAGAAAGTAAAGTTTTGGGTATTTAATTTTGGGGGAAGGTGTATAGTTATTCTGCCTACATAAAAAAAGAATCTTTAGAAAAATTGGTGGAATTATTAAGAAAATTCAACAAAGTTTCTAGGTTAAAACAAAAATATATTGAATTTCTATACACTACCAAAAGAAGTGCCTTAATGGACTCTTGAAAATACAAGAAGTGAATAAAAGCTATCTTAAGTAAATTTAAAACCATCCTGAAAGTGATAACCAAAGAAGAATCATATACTGTTAGGCAGCTGCTTTTCTTTTCTTTCCTCTTTTCTTTTCTCTTTAAATTCAATCTTTATTGTATTTTTTCCATTACCATTTAGTCACCTTATATCCCCTCCCCCCAGCAATCACCACACTGTTGTCCATGTCCATGAGTCCTTTTTCCTTTTTCTCAATCCTTCTATCCCCTAACCTTCACCCTCTCCCCAACTAACTGTCATCTGCTCTCCATCTATGAATCTGTCTCTGTTTTGCTTGTTAGTTATGTTTGGTCAATAGATTCCACATATGAGTAAAAAGATGTGGTATTTGTCTTTCGGTGGCTTATTTCACTTAGCATAATGTTCTCCAGGTCCACCCATACTGTCACACAGGGTAAAGTTTTCTTCTTTTTTTATGGCTGAGTAGAATACCATTGTATAAATGCCACATAGTTGTTTTGTCCACTCACCTACTGATAGATACTTGGTCTGCTTCCATATCTTGATGATTGTAAATAATGTTGCAATGAACATAGTGAGGCTTATGTTCCTTCAAATTAGTGTTTTGGGTTCCTTCAGATATATTCCCACAAGTGGGATCACTATATCAAAAGGCAGATCCATTTTTAATTTTTTGAGGTATCTCCATACTGCTTTCCACAGTGGCTGCACCAGTCTGCATTCCTACCAACAATGCAAACTGCTTTTCTTGATAGTGGACATCATATCAATGTCCATAGTTATAAAAATGCATAATCCTTGTTTAGTGGTGTTAGTAAGTGTGGAAATTTAAAATAACCTAGTTTCCTGCAAAGCAATATTGACTCTAGAGGCCTGGTTCCAGAGAACATTTTATTATTCCTCCTCCTCACTCTACATAGCTATATATCCCAGAAGAGATATACAGGAAATCAGGGAGTTAGAGATTTACATCTATCTTTTAAAAGCTACCAGGAAAAGCAATGCTTTTTAAAATGGCTCTTTACAGGTCTCCTCTGCCCTCATTATCAGACTATAATTGCACTATATTTTATGGAACAGTCTATATCAAAGGTCAGAATAGACCCTTTAGGCATGAAATGATTCCCAAGTCTTCATAGACTAAAAGTTCAAAGTACAGAAAATAGAATGTACTCCATATCTTCTAATGATTCCATCCAACCCAGCCCTTCCATACAAAACGCCAGTTCCAATCACCTGCTGTTCTTTAAACAATTAGAAGAGAGGTTGAAGTAACAGGAATATAACGAGAAAAGTTCACATCACAATAACATTCTCGAGAACAGGAACATCTTTATCTTTGTAGAGACCATAATATTAAAAAAAGCGGACCCTGGCAAAATGTATGCTGAATATATGTTCAAGATGTTTTTATTCTTTGAAAAATCTACCTGGTCTATTGTTAGTTGTCTCTGTTTTTAAGCTCCACCTGCTAATTTTTTAATGATAAATATGTGTATTTCTTATTCTGTCTGATAATTTCAAAATGTAAACCATTTGGTAATTTAATCATCTTTTTTTTAGATTCATGGTTTGTTTTAGCTTTGCCAATCTATAATGGGCTTTTTTCTCCCCTGATTAGTAATATTTCTTACATATTATGAAAATCTTCAGGGAAAGTTTTCTTCAGGGAATATTTATAGTTGCTTCTGTCAGGAACCAGGGGTTAGTTCCACAACTGAAAACATTTCTTATATTTGTGTTAAAGATTTGAACCACAGACTGACATAAAGACAACCTATGCTTACAAATTCTCAAGGCAGTCTCTTAGTTTTAGTTTTATTTTCTATTTGGAGTTTAGATTGATAAAACCAGGTTTTGGTGTCACTGTTGGATGGCAGGTGGGTATTGTTCTTTACACCTCCTTCCAGTGGGAGTGTGGTTCTGTTAGGCTTCAATGTCAGGCAGGGTCTCAAATTCAAAGGTAGCCTTGTGCAGGCCTAAGGTCTAGTCTCCCACTTTCTCTACGTCTATAATCCTCAGACTGTCTCTAATTCATCTTGAGCTTCAGATCCTGCTTCCCACTCCTGTTTCTCTTCCTAGTCCTTTTTTTTTTTATTGAACCTTGGGGATCTCCTTTACTTACTTGCAAGCTCAGCCATTCTGTTGTTATCCAGTATGTACATATTTTTCAGCTCTAAGATATTTTTATAATACCTATTTTTTTCATACTGGTACAACAGTAATTTTTATTTTAACTTATTCCTAAATTGGTGTTGAGTTAATTCTCTTAAGCCATTTTGAATATCGCATGCCTATATCAAGAGATTGACTTTCAGCCTTTGAACATCTAAAAAAATGTATTTGTTCCTATCCATATTCAGTATTAAATTCCAGCTCATAGTGAGAGATACATCTAATAAAAGATTTCATTATAATTTTGACTTTGATTTTTCTGAATGTTGAAATATTAATTCTATGCTCTGTTGGAACATTGATGAGGAAATTCTTTATCTCAGCATCTAAGTAGAAATTAAGTATTAAGCTGACAGGTTTCAAAAACAAGCATTCTAAATGCAATTTTTAAAACAATAATGGATTTTCTTCTTCTTACTGAATATAATGTAAATTAATGTGATAATGCTGCTGTACCAATATCCAGAGGTGGTTTTAAGAGAAAGAGTAATTTACTGGACTTCTTCTATGCTGAGCCAAATGCTTATTCCAGCTTTTCCTTTTTATGTTTACTAATAGTCTATTTAGAAGCCTGGAATCTTCTGATATGAGTCTTGTTCTAAGATTTCAGGGAATGCATAAAGATATTGCCTTTTAACCTGAGTGTAGTAGTGTTAATATAATTTAAGTCAGGCCTCGTTAATACCACTGCTAAAGACCTATAAATGATTTTATTTTTTACTGAGCACATACTGTGTGTCATCAACTGTGCTAATCATTTTTACACAAAATTAATTTAGACTATAATACAACCTATTCAAGAGCATGCATGATTAGTCCCATTTTATATATATATATATATATATATATATATATATATATATATATATATATATATATATTATATATAGAAACTGAGGCCAATAGAAGTGAAGAGGCATGCTTAGTTCATATGGCAAAGAGGTGGCAAAACCAGGATTTGAAGGGGAGATGTCTAGTCAGAGATTGTGCTCTTTACACTTCATTACACTTTCTTCCATCAGGTCACAATGTGTGTGCATATGCCGGTGTAGGCCGGCATACTCCTCTTTGTAGACCACTGTCATATCAATAAGTACATACAAAGACATGAAGAATTTGAATCTGCCTTGAAAAATTTTATTGTGAATAGATCTTTTAATTATTTTTATTGAGTGTATTGGGGTGACATTGGTTAATTCAATTGTATAGGTTTCAGGAGTACGATTCTGTAACGCATCATCTTTATACTGTATTATGTGTTCATCACCCCAAGTCAAGTCTCCGTCCATCACCATTTGTCCCCCCTTTACCCTCTTTCCACCACCTTCCCCCACCCTCTTCCCCTCTGGTAATCATCATGCTAACGTCTGTGTCTATGAGGCTGTTTTTTGTTTTGTTTTGTTTTTTTGTGTTGTTGGCTTTTTTGTTTAAGACTGTCAACTTTTTCACCCACCTTTGTAGCACTCCTCCCCTCAGACAGCTGTCAGTCTTTTTCTCTATCTATGAATTTGTTTGTTAGTTTATGTTGTTGGTTAGATTCCACATGTGAGTGAAATCAGATGGTATTTGTCTTTCTCTGATTGGCTTATTTCACTTAGCTTAACACTCTCCAGGTCCATCCAGGCTGTCACAAACAGTAAGATTTCCTTCTTTTTTACAGTAGAGTAGGACTCCATTGGGTAAATGTACCACAGTTTTTATCCACTTATCTGCTGATGGACACTTGGACTGTTTCTATACTTGGCTATTGTAAATAATGCTGCAATATACAAAGGGGTGCATATATTCTCTTTCAAATTAGTTTTCAGATTTTTTTCTAATATTTTCAGAATTGGAATTGCTGTGACATAAGGCAGTTTCATTTTTAATTTTTTGAAGTAACTCCATACTGCTTTCCACAGTGGCTGCACCAATCTGCATTCCAAAAAATAATGCAAAAGGGCCCCCCTTTCTCCACATCCTCACTGATGCTTGTTTATTGATTTATTAATGATAGCCATTTCAACCGGTGTGAGGCAATATATCATTGTGGTTTTAATTTGCATTTTTATGATAATTAGTGACATTGAGCATCTTTTCATATGTCTATTGACCATCTGCAAGTCCTCTTTGGAGAAGGGTCTATCTAGTCAAGTTTTTGCCCATTTTTAATTGGATTATCAACAAAGTTGGATATCAAACTACACTGCAAAGCCATAGCAATCAAAACAGCAAAGTACTGGCATAAAAACAGACATATAGATCACCTGTAGAACAGATGACAGAGCACATAAATAAACCCATGTTTTTATGGTGAGTTAATATTTGACAAAAGGGGCAAAAAGATAAAATGGGATAAAGATAGTCTGTTCGATAAATTGTGCTTGGGAAAACTGGACAGATACATGCAAAAATAATGAAACTAGACCCACCTTCTTACATCATGCACAAGAATAAACTCAAACTGGATTAAAGATGTAAATGTTACACTCAAAACCATCAAAATCCTAGAAGGAAACATAGACACTAAAATCTCAAACATTTCTTGTAGCAATATTTTTTCTGATATATCACATCAGGCAAGGGAAATAAAAGGAAAACTAAAAAGGCAACCTTATGAATGGGAGAACATATTTGCCAATGATAGATCTGATAAGAAGTTAATATCCAAAATTTATTTAAACATTTATAAAAATCAATACCAAAAACAATGTAATTTTTTAAAAAATAAAACAAACATATCTCTTGTGAGAGAAGTTAAAATATTTTTAAACAATGGATTTTGGGCAGATAGGACTAGATATCACCAGGTCAAATTAAGCATACATAATTCAACACTTTTTTCCTAGAATTGTTGTAGATCAGAAAATAATAATAGTTTACTTATTTAGCAAAATATAAACTGAATTTTAAATACATTATAGGAAAATACTGTCAGATAACTATAATGGGTTTATCCTATTCTATAGATTTTTTCTCCTTAACTACACAAATAAAACACATGTGGAAGGTGTGGGAGAATGACATCATGTTCGATTTTTTCCTGTTTATTTCTTGCCAAACAGTAAGAACTCTTTTTTTTTTTGAGAAATAGATGATTCATAGACTTGACTAAGAAATGCAAATTAAAACTACAGTGAGATATCATCTCACACCTGTCAAAATGGCTATCATCAATAACTCAACAAACAACAAGTGCTGCCTAGTATGTGGAGAAAAGGGAACCTTTTTGCATTGTTGGTGGGAATGCAGACTGGTACAGTACTATGGTAGGCAATATGGAGATACCTCAAAAAATTAAAAATGGATCTGCCTTTTGGCCCAGCAACCCTACTTCTGGGAATATATCTGAAGAAACCCAAAACACTACTTTGGAGAACATAAGCAGTCCTACGTTCACTGTAGAGTTATTTACAATCACCTAGATATGGAAGCAGTCCATCAGTACGTGAGTGGATAAAACAACTATGGGACATTGATACAATGGAATTTTATTTGGCTATAAAATTGAAGCAACTTTTACTCTTTGCAACAGCATGGATGGACCTGAAGAACATTATGCTAAGTGAAATAAGCCACTCAGAGAAAGACAAATACCATATCTTTTTACTTATATGTTTACTTTTACTTTATTTACTTATCTAATGAACAAGTTGAAATAATAAGCAAAATAGAGACAGACTCATAGAGAGCAGAATGAAAGCTATTGGTAGGGCAATGAAGTTAAGGGGATGGAGGGATTGAGCCAAAAGGAAAAAGGACTCATGACATAGACAACAGTGTGGTGATTGCAGGGCAGAGGGAGACATAAGGCAGTTAAACACTAATGGAAAAATATAATAAATTGTTTAAAAATAAAGTGTAATGTATAATGAATGAAAAAATAAAATAAAAATAACAAATAAGACTAGTATTTCTTTAGAGAAATGTATGTTTCTCTATTAGACTCTCTAAATATTAAATTTAGAAATCTGTCTAATTCTGCAACAGAGTGGTTTTAAGATGTTTTTAATGGGCTTGTTAGTCTCAAATTGCCTTTTCCAGATGATTTGATCATATGCTTCATTGCTTCTGAAGATCTAACCACAGCCCCTTTCAGCAATATAAAACTAAAGGCCCCACATCAGAACATCTGATGCACTTGAAAGTCATTAAACTCCTAATTTTTTTCATATTTAATTTCTAAAAACCTTCCACCATCTAACCATGATTAAGATTTAGGAAAAGACGTAATAAACAATTGATTCCATAATATCCATTTTGGAAAGACATTTTGGGAACCAGAAAACCTCCCCTTCGAGGACATTACCAGCTTGAAAGTATGAAAAGGTTGTTAGATATTTAAGTCACCTGTGACAATAGGTAAGCTTAGACAGGATGTTTAACTCTGGTCTCAGAAATTGGAATTAGGTTTCTGAGTTTCGTATTCTAAACACCAACCAAAGTATATACCAAAACAAATGGCTAATTTGAGCACCATAATCACTCAGTATTAAAGGCCTCCTAGCTCATTGCTCTTGTCATTCCTTGGACCCCAAGGACAACAATAGCAGTTATTTCTCCAGGTGGTTGGCAGTGGGAAGTTGTCAAAGGGCAAGAGAGCATCTAAGGCCATGAAGAAATGGCCAGTAAGCTTTCAGAATCATCCCAATAAATGCTCGTCTAACTAGAGTAGCCTCAACTGGGAATGGATAAACCTGTATCCACTTGATTGTTAATCTTTCCTAAAAATTCTAGTTGCTTAACGTAACTCGTTAAGTTAAAAACTATATAATTATGTCCAGTGTTGATTTTCATTACTAATTATTTATATCCTGTTAAAATGACAGCTGTCTAGGATTAACCACATCCATCAGAAACAATGGGCAGGGGCAGTTGAAGACCTTTTTGAGCCACCAGCTTACACATGCTAAATAGTTAGGGGGAAAAATACCCAACAACATTTTGTTGGGCCACATAAGCTAGTAGGCGGACTTGTTGGACTTCTCACCTAAACACAGCTCTCTTCACAGTCTGGACTCTAGAATTTCTATGATAGTGTCGAAAGAGATAGCTACTAGGCTTGTTCTGTCTTTTGCATAAAAGTTATGTAGTTTAATTTAGATTGTGTTAATAGATTAGAAGAGGAATGATAGAAAGGTACAGCTAGGAATTAGGAAACTGCATATGTCCTCAATTGTCATTTGACACCATTACTGCCTTAAGGCCTTTTCTGAAATGGAAGAATTTTCAGTGGCCCATAATTCTAAAAATTGAACTAATTTCAAATTTTCAAGACTAGTGGATCTTTGATGCTGAATGAAGAATTTTGAATTAAAATTGGTGCTTAAAGAAGTTCAGTAATATGGTGACCTAAATTCATATAGATTGTTAAAGGCAGATATATATTGATAGGCATAGATAACAGCTAACATTTCTATAGCACTTTCTGTAGCCAGGCTCTTTTTACACACACACACACACACACACACACACACACACACACACACACACACACACACATTTCCTTTTAATTTTCACAAGATTCCTGTGAGATAGCTAATATAGGTTTTCCATTTAACATATAAAGAAACTGAGACAAAGTTAAAATAATTAGTTATTAGCGGAATTAAAATTACAATTCACATGATTAGTACTTATCCATTGCCATCTACTACCTCTCATACAAACAAATGAAGAAAAATTCAAATATCTTTATGCTTATTGATATAGAAAGAGATATGGATAGGTTTGCACATAGACCTTTTATTCTGAGCTCCCTTCCCTTTCTCTATGTCCATTTCTGTCAATAGATTCATCAACAAATGAAACCTTGGACTTATCACCTGTAGCTTTTTAAATCACTAAGATCTGTATTTTTCTCCCATTTCTCCTCGCACACTCCCTGCCAGTGCCCATGCTTGGAGGTTTGTCTTCTTACTATTGGTCTGGACAATTGCAAGAGCTCTTATTATCTCCTTATTTGATCCTTTTTCAGCCACTACACTCTACACACCTTGTCAAAATATAATATTAAAGGGCTCAACTTGCTTCTAAAATGTAGTTCAAACTCTACCAGGGTATCCAGTGGCTTTCTATTCCCCAATCTTTATTTAATTTTCTAATTTATCTCTTACCTATTGCATGAGCCTTTTGTTTCTATTAAGCCATCAATATTCTTAATCTCTGAAAACACTATAAATAGTTCTACTGACACTGTTTTTCTAATTCATTCCATCTTGAAATATCTCTGTTCTTCCAGCATTTTCTTGTATAGGAAAGTCAATTAAAATGCCCAAGATTCAACCTTTCCCAGTGGCCTCAACTAGAATTTAATGTGTTCCTCTTTTGCTATCTAACAGTAATTAGCTTGTGCTTCAATAGAATGATATGCATATTGTTGTATACTGGCTCTGTGTGTGTGTATTATAACTGCTCTAACTAGATTGTAAACTCCCTTAGAATAGGGGAACTGGACCATCCAGTGACTTGTATGGACAGAAAAATAATTCATTCTCCCACACCAATCAATCACCTTATATAACTGGGCTTTATAAAGGAAAAAATTTGCTGACACTTCCGTTTTCCTCCAAAATAAAGCAAACCAAATTTTTCTCCTTACCTGTCCCAAAATGTTAATTACAAAAAAACCCTAAATTTATCCTCTGTCATAGAGTATTTTTATCACTATACTTCAGTATCAGTTCTTAGAGTTGAGTATCTTTATAAACCAGGATGTAAAACCCTAAATAATCTTTTTTATTGAACTCTTACTTCAATAAAATTTCCAAAGAGTCTTAAGTTTAACAAAATTGTGACTACACATTAATAGAAAGAAAGCCAAACAATGAAGCAAAATCAGGACAAAGGAGGCAAGATGATATTTCCCCCAAATTATATTTTCATCATATAACAAAAGATACATGCTTCTTCAAGGCTTTACTCTTCTTTGTTTTATGAAAAATAAGAGAGAAAAGGCAATAGAGTATCTAGAAAGATTCTTACTCTATTCAGTGGTTAATAGGTTTTCAAACATAATCAAATTTTATCTTATAATAACAGGTTGTATATTGTGTTTAACCTTTATACACATATATTAAAAAGGAAAAGAAAGTTTCCTCTGTGTAAAGAAAAAATGTGTTGCAGATAGTGGTCTATGCATTTGAGGGAGAAAAATACATTAGGTTATCAAGAAAGAAAGATAAAAAAGAAAACACTATGATCAACCACTTCAGATTTTCTGCTGATGAATGTGTACTCAATATGGAACTCCTTGTCATACTGTAAGTGAGAAGCCTGAGCTCTAGAATCACTTTATATTCTATTAGTGTCGATTCTGCAGTCTAATCAACAAGTTAATGATCTTATTAGAAGGATTTCAGAAATTACAAATTAACAGTAAACACAAAAATCTGCAGTTGTCCTTTAAAAATGACCAATGTTTCAGGGACTGAGTATAAGATTTTCATTTGCATTACAAACAGGTGACCAAGAACCAAGGATATTTGTTAAAATGAACTTGATGCACAGATAAATTGAAAGTAATATAATTGACTTCCTAACCTGTTTTAACTACCATATTTCTTCCACTCAGA
Source organism: Carollia perspicillata (assembly GCA_004027735.1). Classification (NCBI taxonomy): domain Eukaryota; kingdom Metazoa; phylum Chordata; class Mammalia; order Chiroptera; family Phyllostomidae; genus Carollia; species Carollia perspicillata. The sequence goes on from PVKM010003886.1 coordinate 31,165, forward strand.
AAGAGTTGAAAGATTTATACTTGACCCTATTTGAATTTATCCTGTCTTCTACTAAATTTTGAGGTGTATGAGGAGGATATAGTCTCTCAGTGGAACTCAATTTTCCCATCTGTGAAATCAGGGAGGAAAAAGTAATAATCACATGAGGTTTTCGTAGGGATAAATGAGAAAAATCTATGCAAACACATGTGTCAGGCTATATACAGGGTGGGGCAAAAGTAAATTTATAGTTTTAAGTATGAGAAAAAATTTATTCTTATATTATTATTAATTAATTATATGAACAACTGTAAACCTACCTTTGCTCTACCCTGTAAATGCTGGTTACTCTTATTAATGTTACTATTACTGTTGGTATTATTATTATTATTATTGTTTTACAATTTCAATTTTTTAAATATTTTCTTTACTTATTTTACAGAGAGGAGAGAGGAAGGGAGAAAAAGAGGGAAAGAAACATTGATGTATGAGAGAAACATTGATCAGTAGCCTCCTGCACATGCCCCAATGAGGGACCAGGCTTGCAACCCAAGCATGTGCCCTGGCAGAGAATAGAATCAGAGATCTTTGACTTTATGGGATGATGCTCAACCAACTGAGCTGTGCTGGTCAGGGCTGAAATGTTTTAAAATTTATTTTTATTGTATTTTTTCCATTACCCTTTACCCTCCTTGTACCCTCTTCCCCACCCCTGCAGTCACCACAATGTTGTCCATTTTATGGGTCCTTTTTCCTCAATCCCTCCACCTTCTGACCCCCTTCCAGAGTTATCAGCCTTCTCAACAACAACAAAAACTGTCTGTTTGGAGAGTTATAGGAAGAAAAACATGCAAATTAATAGCCACATATTTCAATCAATTTGAAACCATTTTCATAAATGAGGACAATAGCCTCTATTTGAAGTCACTGCCAAGGGAGCATGATGTGACTCATTATAAAGTGATGAAACATCTGCATTCACGTTTTAATTGGAATTGCATATTACGTTTTCCTAACAGGAGGTATAATGGAGGGACAGAGTGCCATGCTCCTAGTGGTAAATAAGAGAGTACAACAAAAGGTGTATTTTTGAAAGTGGGATGAGAGGGAGGAAAGATAGTGATGGAGTAGGAGGGAGTGGATTCCACTTCCCCCTACACACGGGAGAAAAACTTGGCCATTCCACGGAAGAACAGAGCAAACAGCCAACAGTACCCCAGCGTATTTGAAAATAAGAGTCCAAAAACTATAGCGGACACTGAAAAACCAGATGGTACGAAGGATATTTCAGGGCAGCAAGGTCTCGGGGACCAGGGCAGCTATAGCTCCAGGCCTGGCACCTGGTGCTGGCGCTGGGTCTACCACAGACTCTTTGAAAGTGGAGGGCCCGCCACAGAGTCCTTGGGAGAGAGCTGCCTCAACTGCTCCCTCCCTTCCCAAACTAGCAGGGTTTGAGCAAACTAGCAGGGTTTGAGCAGCACCAGGAAAGACCTGGTTGCTAGAGAGGGGAATAAACCAAACAGGATAAACCAAAGGGGACCAATCTTCCCTAAAGAGACAACAAAGGAAACAAAAGTGGACACCATTTAGAAAGCTATTGTGTGTCTTACTAAGAGTAATAATTGGACATTATTGAAGCTTTTAGAAAATTGTATGAAATTTATTGGAGTAACATTGGTTAATAAAGTTATATAAGTCACAAATGTGCACTTCTATAGTACATCATCTGTATCAATATTGCATTGTGTGTTCACCACCCAAAGTCGCCTCCATCAGCATATATATTTGGTCCCCTTCATGCTCTTCTACTTCCCACACCCCCCTTTCCCTCTTGTAAGCATTTTAACACTATTTTAGAGCAGTTTTAAGTTCATGGAAAATTAAGAAAAAGGTACAGATATTTCCCAAATAACTTTTATTCATATGTATGCATAGTTTCCTCCATTATCAACATTGTTCACCAGAATGGTACATCTGTTCCAGTTAATGAACAGATATTGATATATCGCTATCATCCAAAGTCCATAGTTTATATTAGAGTTGACTCTTGGTTTTGTATAAATGTACAATAACATATATTCAGTATTACATTATTACACAGAATAGTTTTACTGCCCTAAAAATCCTCTGTACTCTTCTGATTCATCTCCCTCCTCCCCCTACCCCCCTAAACCCTGCACAACTACTTACCTTTTTACTCTCTCCTTAGTTTTCCTTTTTCTAGAATGTCTCATAGTTGGAATCATATAATATGTAGTCTTCTCAGATTGGCTTCTTTCACTTAGTAATACGCATCAATATTCCTTCATGGCTTGGCTGCTTATTTTTTTACTCTGAATAGTACTGCATTGTCTGGATATACCGCAGTTTATTTATCCATTCACTTACTGAAGGACACCTTGGTTGCTTTCAAGTTTTGGCAATTATGAGTAAGTCCACAACAGACAACTATGCTCATGTTTTTGTGTAGACACAAGTTTTCAACTATTTCAGTGAAATAACAAGGAACACAATTGCTGCATCTTATGATGAGCATGTTAACTTTTGTCTTCTAAAGTGGCTGTATCATTTCATACTCCCATTCCTGCCAGCTACAAATAAGAGTCCCCGTTGGTCCTCATCCTTATTAACATTTTGTGTTGTCAGGGGTCTGGATTTTGGCCATTCTAATAGGTGTGCAGTGATATCTCTTTCTTGTTTTACTTTGCATTCCTCTAATGACACAGGATGTGGAACATTTTTTCATATGTTTATTTGCATCTGTATATCTTCTTTGTTTGCTGAGCTGTCTATTAAGGTCTTTGGCCTATTTTTTAAATCAGGTTGTTAGTTTTCTTATTGTTGAGTTTCTAGTTCTTTGTATATTTTTGATAGCAGTTCTTTATCAGATGTGTCTTCTGCAAATATTTTTCCCAGTCTTTTGTTTATCTTATAATTCTCTTGATATTGTCTTTCAAAGAACAGAAAATTAATTTTAATGAAGTTCAGATTATCAATTATTTTTTTCAAAGACTGATAATTGCACCTTTGGTGGTGTATCCTTTTTTAAAAAAACATTCATTTTCTTTTAAACTGAGATATTGAATATTAATAACAAGATTGCAGTCCTAAGGAAAATCACCAGACATGTCTAATGTTATTGTTATTGTCATTTTTTCATTCACTTATTTAACAAATGAATGCCATGAGTTGTTTTAGGCACTTGGGATTCCACACTGATGAAGTCACTATTCCTACACTTTGGTACATCTTGGTCTAATGGAGACACTTGTGAAAGACAAAGAGAGTACTGTCTGACACTGAGGAACTCCAAGGAGGAACACCTCACTCCGTGCAGGGTCAGTAGCAAGAATCAATGTTTCTGAAGAAGATGACTTCCGAGGGAAGGAAGAAAGATGTGTCTTTGGTAAAGAGAAACAGGCGGCGGGGGGTGGGTAGTTCAGGCAGAAGGGGGAAACTATCAAGTTAATGGAGAATCATACAATGTTTTAGGGACACTCCAACCCTGTGGCAAACTGCTGTAGTATAAAAGATGAAAGCAAGCAGGGAGAGATGAGGCTGAAGGAAAGGACGAAGCCAGGCCATAGGAGGCTTCACGTGACACTGCAGTCCAAAGTCTGTGGGACTTTGAAGAGTTGTCTGAGAGAGCCTGACATAATCAGACTCATTTGACAAATTATATCCGGTAATCAATGTATATTGATTGCCTACTGTGAATATAGGACTCTATATAGTAATAATAATAGTTAACATTTTTGAGAGCTTAATATATACCCTAGCACCCTAAGCGAGGTGGGTACCATTATTACCCTTTTTTGTATTACTATTATTTTTCTTATTTTAATTTTTTGAAATTAAAGAAATTAAAGAATAGAAATTTTCAAACTATTAAGTCTATGTTTCAGCCATTATCTGAACCCAAGGAATATGGCTACAGATCTCATACTCTTTCTCGTGGCACCAATTTGATTCATTCAAGCTAACCATTCACCATAAGATGTCTAAGAATAGGAAACTCTGTCCTGTCTAAGAAACCTCTTTACTTTGGAGAGTGGCATAATTTACTCTGCCTTAAAAGTGAAACAATATCACGGGATTAATTTTTATGAAATAGACACAGCATTCCCCTCTTATCCACAGGGAATATGTTCCAAGACCCTCAGAGGAGGCCTGAAACCATGGATAGCACTGAACCCTATACATACACATCTATGGTAAAGTATAATTTATCATTTAGGCACAGTAAAAGATCATAATACCTAATAATATAGTAGAACAATTATAATGATATACTGTAATGAATTTATGTAAATGAGGTCTCTTTCTCTCTCTGAAAAATACCTCATTGTACTGGACTCACCCTTCTTCTTGGGATGATGTGAGATGATGTAATGCCTATGGGATGAGATGAAGGGAGGTGAATGGGGTTTACTATAAAGGTTACTCTAACACAAGCAACCAGCAGTCAATCTGATAACCTAGATGGCTACTGACTACAGAGTGGGGACTGTATACAGCATGAATATGCCGGACGAAGGGATGATTAATGTTCTGGGTGAAACACAATGGGATGGCATGCGATTTCATCACACTATTCAAGAAGAGCATGCAATTTAAAGTGCATGAATCGTTTATTTCTGGAATTTTCCATTTAACATTTTTGGAGCACTCTTAACTATAGGCAACTATAACTGCAGAAAACAAAACCACAAATATGGAGGGACAGCTATAGAGGGGTTTCATTTTGAGAGCTGGCTCAACTTTCTTGCCTATGTTCAGCTTCTCTCCAGTCAGCCAGCTCTACCTCATAAAGTGTTGTTATATTAGCCTCGGCAATTCTGTGAAAAGGCTCCTGTTCTTCCAGTCATGCCTCTTAGTGAAGGTGAGGAATAAGGACATTGAACCTCAGGGAAGAGATGCCCAATGTTGTATGTGTGTGTATCTGGGGTGTGAGGCATATTGCTTTGCTGTATGTTCCAAGGATATTCCTTTGGGATGAGGAAATGCTGCTGGTAAAAAGTTCTAAACTCATCAGAGAAAAATTAGATTTTTCATGGCCATATGTGAAGGTAAGAATAAAAACAGAAAGCAAATCACTTAAAATGAAGAAGTGGATGTTCTATTGAGCCTCAGTGAAGATGGGGACCTGTGATTAAATGGCTTTGAAAAGCACAACCTCAAAAGACAAGGAACCTAATCAACAAAACAAATGAGAAAAATAGAGCCATGTTGGGAACCGCTCTGTCTGGTTTCAGGAGTTGTAACCACCCCTCTGTGGCTAAGGATGAGTGAGCAACCTCTGGACTGTGAGCCACTGAGGAAACAAAGCTTATCTCCCATGCAAGAGTGCTGCTTCTGCCATCTTTAGCCCCCAAAGTGTGGTTGGTTAGTCAGAGTCTATGGGTAAGACCCCTCAGAGAATGGGCAACCCTAGCAGACACCATCATGTGGGAGGCCATCTAGGAAGGACTCAGTGGGGGCTGCAGCAAGTGAGGGCGAAGGACCCTCACCCCCCTGACTATTTTGACATAGCCCAAGTCCCCTTACTATCTGGGAGAAGCTCTGGGACAAGTGCTTCCTGGGTCTAATCCACTTAAGCCTGAATCTTGACGGGGAGGGGGTGCAGCCCTCTGCCAGCTAGAGCAGTTCCAGAGTAATCAGGCATAAGAAAGATTTCATAAAGGCCTCTGAAGTCTGCTTTGCTAAGAGTGCTATCATCCATATGATAAGGGTCCAGGCAGGAAATGAGTATGTCTCCTAAAGTTTTTACCACCCCCTTACCTGGCAAACACTGACTCATATTAAGCCCTCAGATTTCTTTGAAGTGTTATCTATTGTTTGATCCTTGCCGCTTGACATTGATTGATGAGCTTTACCTGTATCCCCGTGTGTTACGAGCCTAATAAAAAGCCACTGAGGCAAGGACTTGGGGCCCTTCTCCCTTGAGAGAAGCTACCCACCTTCCCTCCCCAAGCAGATCATGTCTTGGTAGGATTGTTTTCATCCATGGCAGATGGGGGGGTCTGTGGGCGGAGCCCCCCTCAGAACCAGACACATAAAAATAAAGCACAAACTGACAGTGACCAGAGGGAAGGGGGCAGGGGGTTATGAGGGAAAGAAGGGAAGGGGTGACCCAAGGAAAAACAAATAGAGGACTCATGGGCAAGGACAATGGTGGGGGGATTGGCTGTGGGAGTTGGGGGTGGAGCAAGGGAAAGCAATGGGAAGAAATAGGGGAAAACTCTAACTGAACAACAATTAAAAAATAAATTTAAAAAAAGACAAGGTTCCATCACAACTTTAATTATCCACATTGCTCACAGTAAGACTTTTAACTTTTTGTGGAAGTGTAACATACTTACGAAAAAGTACAAACAAGTGTACAGCTACATGAATTCCCATAAACTGAGCACACTCTTATAATCAGCACCCTGATCAAAAACAGGACATTGCCAGTGCCCCCAGAATCCCTTTACATACCTTAATCCTGATTTCTGACCACATACATTCATTTTATCTGTTTTGAGGCTTCATATAATTTGAATTATTCAATGTGTACTTTTTGATATCTGACTTTGTTCATTCAGCATTATACTTGAGAGACAAGTACAAATTGTGTGTATTATTCCTATTGTTGTACAGTGTTACTTAGTTATTTCTCTAAGCAATTATAGTATTTTTTCCTGGGAATGGCCATAGTGTTTACCTATTTCAGGTTATTCAGACAGAAACAATGACTGTGCTTATGCTATTGGATACAGGTTCAAGGATATTGTTTCAGCCTCTTTGCAATATGAAAAAAATATAGCATACAATAATTTTGAGGAGTAAAAGGAGACAAAATGTTACATAGAATTTGCCAGAAAGAATCAGGGTTTGGAGGAACTATTGAAATGATAATACTTATCTGGTTTTTACAAAAACAGAGGGTCTCGATAAGAAAAGAAAGATCAGATGCTGCACCTGTCTTACACACGCACACACTTTCCTTTCCCTTTATGTTGAAATAATGTGTTTCCCCATATTTCATTATTTCCTATGTAAAACATTCTTCACAAAATCTGAACTTTCAATCAACAGTGTATAAAGGAGAGATAAAATTATGCAATAGCAATTTATCACTTAATCTCTGTCACTTGAAGATGAAAGCATCAGTTTTGAAAAGAAGAAGAAAGTAGCATGAATTAAAATTATACAATAAAGGTGTTTAGTTCATCTTGGCTACACTGTTCAGAACAACAGCTTTGATTTCTTTCACCCTGATTTATAACTTGTTCTTCTAGGTGATGCTCCCATTTCAAGGGCATTAAGATATAATTTATTTGCATAAGGACAATAGAGGGTTATCCTGTTGTCAAGATTTAGAGATCAGCACTACTCCACAATGGAACAAAAATGTTCCTTATGTTAATCTGGGTCTCAGTGGTTGAAACAGTCAGGCTAGAAATCAGAATGATTAACAATGATGACAAAACCAGAAACAGATTTATACTCTAAAGAAGTTTATTATCATTCTTCTCAAAGCTAGGTGTTAATAAAATCGGTGTCTCAAAATGCCTTATCTTGATCTTTCACAGTTTAAAAATAAAAGATAAATTATTTCCTTTTCCTCTCGTCTCTCCTAAAACCTTTTTTTAAATGAAGGAATGAATAAAAGTCAGAAGTACACATGGACTTTGTCATTAAAAGAAAGGGCCTAGAAAAGGCCATTATAACTGAAAACAAATAACAAGTCTGAAGCAACTTATTTTTTTGATTTTACCATGTCTCGGTCAACCAAATACAAAACAAAAAACAAAAAACCCACAACTGAGCACATCCTGCTCTATTATTTCCTGATCTAATTGTTCTACTTTTCATACACTGAATTGCCATAGAACACCATGATCAAATTAGTTTTCCATCTCTCGAATCATATGTAACTTTATTTGATTTTCTTATCATCTGCAAAAATGAGATGCCAGTGATTGAAATAAAACAAAACAAAAGCTAGACCTATATTCCCTTTTTTCCCCTACTACAATGAAAGTTACAGAAAAACGAAAACAAAAACATGATAAGAACAATTGACACTGATACTCTATACAATTCAAAGATTTTGATAATTAACAAACTTTCTGGGCATCCCATATTCATTTTATTATAACAATATTAAATTCTTCCATAGAAAATAGAAAAAATACCTCAAGGGAAAAACTAAAAAAAGAATATTTATTTAGGGGGAAGACATCAATTTAATATGCATTAGATGACCATATGTACTTTAACAAATTGAACTAAAATTATATTTTACAAGTTGCCAAATATGTCAATGTTAAATGAGATTGAAAGCCAAAAGGTTGACAGTAAATGTAAATGAATCATTTTAAGTGTTTTAAATTATAAATTATATTCTCTGTATGCAATGGCATTATAAATAATGTATACTAGTAATTATATTAACATGTTGCTGTATACTATTATGTTTGTGATTGAAAGCATTTATTAAAAATTGTCTGAAATTTCTCAAAACATAGTCAGCATTTTAACACTGATGACAGTATTTCCTTAAACTTTCCCCACTTGAGAGCCACGTGATGAACTTTAGACATAAATGCATATGCTATATTTTAAGTACAATTTAAAAATATTAAGCATAAATTGTATAAAAATGAAAGATATTTTAAAAATCATGTCATATCACTTATAGGAAAGCTGTCATCTGCACACTTTATTCATATTTTAAATGTCACTCACAATGATGGTTGCCTCACCAAGTTTCACATCCAATTGGTTCCTTTGCTTGTTCTTCATTTGTACTGCACTAGAGAAGCCCAGCATTAAGTCGATCATCACCAGAAATGGTGGCAAATGTTTTATGTTTCTTTCAGATAATTAAGTGTCTTTGGAATAAATACACATGTTATGTTTTTCCCCCTCACTGCCCAAAAATGATGAGTTCAGAATATTCAGAATACCAAATACCTTGCTTAAGACTTTACCTGAACAAATTATATGAAATAGAAATGATCTTTCTATTATTGATGTCAAATGATAGAACATTCCTCTTTCCCTCAAAAATGGGGTAATTTCTTTTCCCTCTACCAGCTGGTGAATTTTAGTTTAGAAAATAGACCTTGTCCTAAAAGCCCAAGAAACAAACTGTGAAGACTAATACCCATACCATAATTTCTTGGTTATTTCCTTCCTCACCAAATCAATATTGGAAACATATTGTTGGTCACCAAATATTGTTTGTGAGAATTTCCTTGCCATTCACATGTGTTTTGACGGTCCTCATCTCACGACATCTTTTCCAGGCTACAGCAAAGAATCCAGGAGAACCAGTAACCAAGTTAAAACTAATCTCAGTTCCTAGAGTATGGGTTTCCTGTCATAGATGGGACAAATAGTTGCTATGTGCCTCTCCTTAAGAACTGCACATGCACCAATGATGCTTTGCGCTCTATGCTTATGTGTTGTAGGAAAATACCTGCTCACCTGGTCCAAGACAGTAACAGCTGTTCCATGGTGGAGGCAGATTACAGGAGTGCCCATTTGGTTTTGTAATGTTGCCAAAACCTGATTATGCTTTCTCTCTGAACATGAAATTTATCATTAAACTTGTGGTTGGTTTTATAACCATCTCAGTGACAGTATGCTATTTACCTATTTTCTTAAACAGAGGGCAAAGATGAATTATGTTGCTGTGATTTGGGTGACCTCTCCATCTTTTGCAACAAAATACACTAATTTTGATGAAGAAAGTGTTATATTACTTCCTAGATAAATTTAAAAGGTTCAACAGAAGGGTCCCTGTGGCTTGCTTGAAAGCTGCAGGGAAGTCTAGAAGTCTTTATTGTCACTCTGTGGCACATTTGTTGTAATTACAAGATGGGTAAAGAAACAAATTTAAAAATAATTAACATCGCAGCTTCCTGTTCATATTTTTCTTTTGTGGTTGCTTGAATGAAATCACCAGACAAACATGATGTTCGAACACAAATATTGCATTCTACATTTGTATTGGATTCTTGATCCCCACTTACATTTTTTTTATATTAACCTCAATTGTAGTTCTTATGATACTATTTATCACAATGTTTAGGCTGTAACAAAATGTTTTTAAGCTGGCCATCTATTTTTCATGAACAGGTGATACAGGTCAAAGTCTAACAATAAAAAGAGGAGAATGTTAGAGATAAATAGAAGAAAATTACAAGAATTGCACCTTTAGGAAAACCACATTGTTAACTGAATATTGGCTGAGATGATGTGACCAATAAAGTCTCAGCAACGTATTTATAGACTTGAAGAGCCTAATAGGAGTCAATAAACTAATCAAGTGCCTATGGAAACTATCTTTAAACTTATATTCCAAAAATATTTAATGTGCATACACAATTTTCTCTTATTTTTTCCACTTAAATTATAATATTAAGACAACAACTAGCAAGTCATTTGTGGGCCTCACTTTGAGAAATATTTGTATCTAGGCATTTTATTAGGATCAAAAACATAGAGCCTTGACAAAGAGCCTATTCAAAGTTTTAGCAATTCTTTAAGCATCGTTTTATTCTTTCCTAATTCCTCATGTACTTATTGAGCTTGGCTATTTACCACATATTGTATAAAATGCTAGAGAAGACACAAAGAATAAAACAGCATATTCTCTGCCCCACAGACATTTAGAACTAATAGGTACTACAGGCATGGAAACTGCCAGTCATAACTCAAGGCAAGCTATGGATAGGGCTGTATTCAAATGGTAAAAATGCAGTATGCTCACAGGAAAGAGAAAGAGACTGGGTGATCAGCCATGTCTTCAGGGAAAGGTGCATTATGGGTGAACCTTAAAGGATCTGCTTTCCTCTGGGAAAGCAGAGGAACATGGACAAAGCACAAGGCTTGAAAACCATATCTTGTCTGGTATGACTGGAAGAGATAATGCAAAAAGGAAGGCTAGAAATACTGGCGGGATCAGATTGGAATGGCTTTAGAGTGTCATGCCTTGAGGCATTCATTTTTTCACAAAGGTGGAGCTATCAAAAGTTTCTGAGAAATGGTCCTGGCTGGTGTAGCTCAGTGGATTGAGCTCAGGCCCGCAAACCTAAGGGTTGCTGATTCAATTCCCAGTTGAGGCACATGCCTGGGTTGGGAGCCAGGTCCCCAGTGGGGGATAGGCAGGAGACAACCACACCTTGATGTTTCTGTCCCTCTCTCAAGCACGTGTATGAATGTATAAGTGTTGTAGGTATGTATGAGTGTTATATGTATGCAAGTATGAAAGTATGTGTGTAGAATCTGGATGAATATGAACTTCATGCTTTCAGTGAATCCAAATTTTGTCAGTATGGTGAATACTGTGACTGAAATGTGGTTCACAAAATATGGCCCAAGTAGACAGTTACTCAGCTTTCAAAATTTATGAGGGCAGATAAAGCATGCATTAGCTTAAGGAGAAGGTGATATGTTGTAAAGGCCCTAAATCAAGGACCGGAGGGTGCTCCCTGATTCTTTCACATACAAGATCCCTGTTCTCTGGCAACTTACCTTGCCTCTTTGACCTCACCCATTTCTGCTCCAGACCATGTTCCAGCCAGCTATTCCCAACCCAACCTAAGTTTCTAGCAGAGAACATCATAATCATACAAAATATTTTACTACCAGTATTAGTAAAAAAAGAGTTAAATTTGTTGAATAATATTTATCTCATGAAATTAATGAGCCTCCCCAAAGAATATCAAGTCCTCCCAAATAAAACACTGCATTACCCATGCTTGCTCCTCCAAGGGCAATATTTTCCATCTCTGTTATAAGTATTATGACATTACACATATTTTTAAAAACTAGAAATAAACAAAAAAATCTTCTAATATTTTGATGAGAATAATATTCTGAAGTATTGACAAATACTGTTTTTTTGCTGTTTCTTTGAGCCCTGTAGCCTATCCCACTGAGAAATATCAAGGTTGATCTACCTTAAAAGAATCAAGGAAAAGTTGTTATTGGTGAGATATGGTAGCATGACCAGGGCACTCCTGAGAGGGAAGAGGCAGGTAGCACTAATCATTAGGTTGGGACAATTGCCTTAACCCTGGACTGTTCTGGGAAAACCTGGATGTTCTCTCTAGGTATAGGGGACTACACAAATGCAATTATAGGGAATTGCAGTTACATTTCTTCCACATGTGAGTTAGTGGACTGTATTCATTCCCACATCCATGAGTTGAACTGAACAGTCATCCTTTTTAGATACGAAATAGGAAAAGGTAAGTGATTGAGCTTGCCACCTCAATGGAAATGCCAGTTAAGAAACTTGTTATTTTTTTTTTCTTTTTGGATTTAAGTGGTTACCGTTTTATTTGTGAAATGCACTACAATCTCTCAGGAGTTAATCCTGGGCCCCAAGGTCAGTAACTAGATGTTACTTGCACACATCACCACCAGGTAACTGGAAAGGACTCTGCAGCAAGTCTCCTAGATGATTTCCCCGAGCAGTCTCAGATGTGCGAGGGTGTGTTGACACAGCTGTTTAGTCAGACTTACCCAACACCTGCTCTCCAAGGTCTCAAACAGATATTAATTTCAGAGTCAAGATTTTACTGGCACTGATATTGAACAAATCCACATGACTTTCCCCCCAATACCTTCTGTTTGGAAACCCAAAAATAAAACCAAATTTTCTGAGCTGAGACAGCTCTTGCATCTTTATCTTATCCTAAGGTATAAGCCAGAGTAATTATGGAGAGACATATGCCAGTTGCAATAAAGTAGTTGCGTATGTTCACTATCTGTTTTGAAGATTAACTGTCTACCACATTGCAGTATTTAAAGCATGAGACCATTTCAGATTTAATACACATCCCCTACCCCCCCTCTCTTTGCTATAAAACACAGTCTAGGAAAAGACACAATTTACATAACTTACAACCAGAGGATTTTACTAATATAAACAGTTCTGGTGCATAACAGTTGGCACCCAAAAAACAATTTATGAACTCCCTACTCCTCCCTGCTGCCAAATCCAGGGTGACATGTTCATTGTTTTCCTCATAAAAATCTGAGATTGCTTCTGCAAGAGCGAGAACAAGGACTGACTTTTCATTTCACTTTTATAAGCACGAATGAGCAGATGAAATTCAGAGGGGCCAAAATGAATACTAAATTTCAATCTGTCAGATTCCAAAATGGCAATGACATTAAGCCTCCAGATCATAGCTGCTAATGGAATTACTAGAACATTGTCAAGGGATGTTTTTAAAATATAAGCTGTGATACCTGCCAACTCCCTCTATGATTAGACAAAGGTTAAAGACAGGCCTAAACTACTCCTCTGTTCAAACCACTGAATAATCATTAGTGCTGAGCACATACAAATAAGTAAACAAATGAAAATAGTCCAGGTATTGATGTTTAAATGTGGTAAAAACTGAAGACAAAGCTCATCCCTATTAAGAAATTAATGATTCATTCCAACTCATTCATAAGTACCAAAGCATTATTTTTTATCATGGGAATATGATTTTATGTAAATTTTATCCAGTAATTCAGAAACTAATAACAGTGTACATAAAATAAACAATAAATGTCATGCTTCTCAAGACCTTCACCATGCACTGCAACAGCAAAAGCAGCAATGTGAAGGGAAGGATTTTGAGGGAAAGTTGAGTTTTTTCTTCCTTTTATTGGACTTATTGGGGTGACGCTGGTTACAGATGGAAGACTGAATTTTTTGCGAGAGGTAAATTACTTCTTTAAAAAGTCTTTTAGACCAATTCAGCTGAGCATATAACACTTCTGTAAAGATTAAAAAGGCTACAGAACTAGAAACAGCACATTCATTTGATATAGCTTCCACTCCTTGAATTTTACACTGGAGACCTAAAAAAAAGAATAGCTTAAGTCTATAATAGGCCATTATGAGGCATTTCACATGCATAAATTCTCAGTATTTCATAAATACTGTAACTATGAAAAAATCATTCATGCCTTACGTTTAGAAAATGGACCCTTGTGGGATATTGCCTTTTTCAACCTCAGCAAACATAAGTTAAATATTTATAAAACAAAATATATTGAAATTATTTCAGTCCTTGTGGGAGTGGAATCGACGCTTGAAAAGAATCAACCTGCACTTAGTAGTCACGTGTGTATTGAGAGTTGTATGCAACAACTCTCTACAGAAATGTTAAAACTGATAGCGTTCCCTGATATTCAGTTCATACCAGAATTTTAAAACACAGGCTGTATACTCAATACTAACAATTATTTCACTAACTGATTAATATCATTAGCATTGATTAGTTTGGTTTTTAAGAAAAATACAACAAAAGCAAAATTAACTACTGCTCAGAAAACTTCAGCTGATATACATAATGATTAGATAGTGAAAACAATACCGAAAGGGTGAAAATAGTGAAATTCTTTCTCCCTTAACTCCATCCCTTTCTCCAAAGGCAACCACCACTAATAACTTTTTTTTCTGTATCCTCCTAGAAAAAGGGAGAAAAAAATTTAATTTGATAACAAATAAACATATATGTGTGTGTGTGTGCATATTTTCATATATTTAACACTCTGTACCTTGCCCTTAAAATTACACTTACATGTATTAGAACTATTTCCCTTCCAGTAAAAAAATATTTTTAAAAGGTTTTCAAAAATTTTTATCATGTTATAATTATTTAAATAGTTCCACACTCAATGATATTTCCATTACTTTTAGTTAGGGGAGTGCAGGTAGGGGAAGTATATAAATAAGGATGGAATTGGCATCACTATGCAAACACATTGGTGGACTTTTGCAAGTATTTGCATAGTGCAAATTCCTGCAATGGTATATTAGAGTCAAAAGTTATGCATATTTCAATTTCTGGTAAATATCTTCAGATGTCCCAAGATAGGTAGCCATATTTTATAAACTCACAAGTGAGAGAGAGCTTTGTTAATATACCAACTCTATTTTCAAATTTAATTATTTGCCAATCTGTTGGTATAAAATGTTAGGTTTTTGTATGATTTCTACTTATATACATTTTTGGCTTTAGTACTGAATGAGACTGAGCTATGATTTATATGTTAAATATCTATTTTATTATTATTTATAAATTTACTGTTATTTTCCTTTGCACACTTTTCTACTGTTGTTTACTTTTGTCTATGAGATATTTAAAATTAAGAAAAATTAGTCTTGATCTGAACTATGTAAATATTTTTCTCCCATGTGTCATTTGTCTTTTGTTCTTTCTCATATTGTTTTCTACCCACAGAGTCTTTGTTTTCTCATATGTTTTATGTTGTGAAGTTTATTGATCTTTTCTTTCTAAATTCTGGATGTTCTACTTTATAAAGAGCTTCTCTCTGTCAAGATTATAAATACATTTGGCAATACTTTAAAAAAACTTTTTGGAGGCTTTTTCTTATGTTTAATAATTTCTTCCATCCAGAATTCATTTTGAGGTAAAAAAATGACATAGGGATTCAGTTTTATCTTTTTCTCAACAGTTAACCAGTTGTTTCACACTATTTATTGAATACTCTTTTTTATCAGTGATTTTTAACAAATACCATTGTCACAAAATAGATGGTACGAACACACGGGTCTGTGGTAGCCTCTCTCTTCTGGCTTCCTGCAGTACCATATCACTTTATTATTATAACTCCAGGATGTATTTTAATATCTACTAAAGGTAGTTCCTCTCATAATTTTCTTTTTTAAAATTACCATGAATATTCTCAGATGTTTCTTTTCAAGGTAAATTTTAATTTTAGTAGCAAAATTATCCTGAATTCTGTCAAATGTTCATTGATTTCTATATATTTTATAAATTTTATTTTGATTTCTTTGACACCAAGATTTATTTGATAAATTTTTGTTTTTGTTTTTAAGGTGTTTGGGTATTGTGTTTTCCTTCTACTAAGTTCTAATTTTATTGCATTGTGGTCAGTGATATACTTTATATTATTTTACTTTTGGGAAGAGTACCAAAGTTTTCTTTAAGGTTTAAGATATGTTCCACTTCTGTATGAGACTCATAGATATGGAAATAAAGATTGATTCTCTGGAGATATCATTTATTCATTCATTCACACATCCATCTAACCATCCAACTATCTAGTTATCTACCTCCATATCTACATATATATTTAAACATATATATCTACATATATATTTAAGGTCAGTGATTTCATACACTGTAACTTTTTTTTGTCTCCATAACTTTTAATGGCTAATATGACAAGTTGACTTTTCTTGCTACCACTGGATTTCTGTTAAATTCTCTTTGTATTTCCCATCATTGATTACTTTTAATTCAATTTAATTTTATTTATGTTACATTACATTAATAGGCACTATTTCCTTACTATCCATTTTTGTAAAAATGTAATCAACTTCACATGTTATATTTTCTGAATGTAATGATTCTTTGTTTTTACACTTCTATATGAATTGTCTTTTTCAAAAGAATTGATATTGTATGTGTTTGTTTTTCCTTCTGGTGATTTGACAGCTTTAAAATTTGTTTTTAGTCATTCTATTCTGCACAGTCCTCTCATCTTATCTGAGATTTACTTAGCTCCCCTAAATGCTTTTTGATCCCCTAAGTGTTTGATATCTGCTTTTACATGTGGCCTGCTGGCAAGGGGTAGAGTGTGGGCAAAGGCAGGCCTTGGTTGTGGGCATTCTTAGTTAGTGATTTTGGGCTTTACCGTATTTTCTTTTCTTTTTTTTAATTCTTTTATCCCAGGTTCTGTTTCACATTATTGGTAATCAGTTTGATGCCTATGGTTTCAGATAATTTTCCCTACTCAGCTGAGGACCCTTTAGCCTCTATTTCCATGGATTAATTTAGGGGATTAATTTAGTCCAATTAGCTTCTTCCTTCCCAACAGCCCTTTTATCTCCTCCCTCAAGAGGCAACAAAGATAAGACAGTAAGGCCGTAGACTGGCTGAAGACAACATTACCCAGGGATTCTCGTACATCCTTTCCAATTTATTCCTGCTCCTTGTCCTATTTATTTATTTATTTATTTATTTATTTATTTATTTATTCTCTTTTATTTTCTGATCAACTAAATCCTTATTTGTTGCTGAAGATAATTAGTTCTAAATGTTGATAATCATTCTGCTTTTTATCCCTTACTTTCATGTCAGCAGAGAAACATCTAAATGGAAAACTCCAGCAATTATCACTCCTTTGTGTGATGAGCAGACTGCCAGCCCTACAGTAATTTCCATGTTCTCTCTCCTTACTGCTCCATTAGCCCTCTGTAGTTAGGGGTGGGACATTTTTGGGGACTTTATTTTGCTCACATCTATTTATTTCATATAGAGGACAGTTCAGAAACACATAATAGATTGATAAAACCATAGTGCAGACCTGGGACTAAGGTCTGCATTCTTTGCTGAATGCTAGTATTTTCCTCTAATTAATGGAAATATTTTCCTCTCGATATATGCACATATATATGTTATTTATAAATATTAACTTATTAATAATATGCTACTGTTATATTCAAGAAGTGCTAATTTAAACTACAATATTAATTTTGTACAACTTATTGTAATTATTTTTAAATATTCATTAAAATAAAGGAAATGGACGTGAAATAGAGGTGGGTGACTCAGGAGCGTGGAGGACTGAGGCAAAGTGATACATCCTAAGAACTCTACTGCTCTACTTATTTCTGCTTCTGTCCACATGACAAAAATTAATTCTCTCTATGAACTCGATCTACCTAGGAACCCACAATATCCAGATTCCCATGCAAATGGTACAAAAACAGCCACAGCAGAGGCTGAAGACCAAAAGCATTTCAGGTCTGCCACCTGAATTTCACCAGGCCTATTCTGGCCTGGACACAAAGAGCCTGTTTTCTATATGTTTATGTTACAAAAACGCAGCCATAGCAAACAGTCACAGTGAGGAGCACATTTGACACTCACAAAGCCTGCCTTGGGGATTCATTCTGAATAAAGATAATTTGGAATGATTAAACACAGTTGATATATAAAATCTAAATTTGTTATCAAATCTAGTTATACAACAAAAATTACCTATGGAGTCATTTAAGTAGTCTGTTCCTCGGTGCATTTAGAATAGACATTGGTTTTTTGGTTTGTTGGTTTTGTTTTGTTTTGTTCTTTTGAGGCTAATAATCACCGAGCTTTATTTAAAAAATATTTATTGTATTTTTTCCCATTATCATTTAGTTCCTTACAATCCCTTCCCCTAACAATCACCACACTATTGTCCATGTTCATGAGTCCTTTTTCCTTTTTGCTCAATCCCTCTACCCACTAACCTCTCCTCCCCTTATCTGTCATCCTGCTCTCTATGAGTCTGTCTTTATTTTGCTTATTAGTTCAGTTTGTTCATTAGATTCCACATGTGATTGAAGTAATATGGCATTTGTCTTTATCTGACTGGCTTATTTCACTTAGCATAATGTTCTTCGGGTTCATTAATTTGCAAAGGCTAATTTTTTCTTTTTTTACAGCAAAGTAGTATTTCATTGTGTAAATGCCCCATAGTTGTTTTATCCATGCATCTACTGATGGACACGTGGGCTGCTTCCATATCTTGGTGATTATAAATAATGCTGCACTGAACATAGGGTGCTTACATTCTTTCAAGTTTGTATTTTGTGTTCCTTTGGATATATTCCCAGAAGTGGGATCACTGGTTCGAAGGACATTGCTTTTTATATTGAACTAAAGTTGAAATAAAAAAGTTGATTGCAACTTCTCAGGAATCATTCTACTGTGTAATATGTCATGTAAATCATGCACCTTATTAAGGGAGGGAGGAGGGGGAAGAAAATAAAACTCCATTCTGTTAGCTGCAGTGTTCCCATTAATTATGTTATAGAAATGGTGTTTCTAAGGATTCTGAAATTTAAAAAAATAGGAACTTAAACTCTCCAAAAAAAGGTAAATTAGCAATGTATTTGTAAAGATTATAAGCACAATACTAAAAAGTTAATCTTTATATATCTTCATTTCTTTTAGTTTATATATTAAACATAGATTTTAGCTTTTTAAAAATTGTTCCAAAATAAATTGTGTTAAATTAATAAGATAGCTCATTTAACCTTTTTTTTTTTTTTTGCCTATTGAAGACACAAATATATAGTTTGGCTCTGATGTCTTTATTGCTTTTGTTGCTATTAAAACACTGTATAAAAATAAAATTTATTAAATATACTAAAACAGAAGTATCTATAGTCCTTAGCCTTCCCAAACTTCCAAATACATAAATCAACAAGAAAGAAGTATAAAAATGATCATAAACTATTTATTTTACTAGGTATTTTATTTTGTAATCATCTCTCTCCAATTAGGTCCTTTTTGATGAGATGAAAATCAAAAAGTAAATGGAAAAAAGCCTAATCCCCAGATATATGATGACCATCCTTCAAATGCTATGTAGTTTAGAGGACTACACATGAAAAAGAGTTTATATATCTATATTAATAGAGACAAATGAGATATAATCCAAATTATATTCAGATTCAAATGCAACATTACCATATAAAGTCCAACTCAAACTTAATTTTGCCTTAAAATCATTACTTTAAAAAAATTTATATAATTTCTACATGTAATCTGAGCCCTTAGCCCATAACTAGAATTTCTATAACAAGGAGCTATAGCACATGAGAGGGCAGCTTGATCCTACTTTAGACAATTAAAATATAATCTCTCATATACAATAAAGATGTTTCTTGATTGTGTGATGGAAAGAAAAGATGTATCCAGGGAAAATGGGGCTGTCCATAAAGTATCCAGCCATGTAATATGAAAAACAGAGACATTTACTGAAGAAAATACAAGAAATAAGAAATATTGTACATAGGCAATGATGCCTCAATCCCCTTCAAAGTAGGCACCTTGGCAACTCACATAATTCTTCTAGAATCTCTTCCACTGTCCAAAACACTCTGCAAAATCCTTTGTTGGGGTCTCCATTAGCTGCTCCATCATATTTTCCTGAATCTCACTGACAGTCTGACATCTCTTCCCTTTCAAAGGTGATTTTAGTTTTGGAAAGAACCAGAAGTCACAGAAATCTGGGCTGTCAATGGGCTGAATCACTTGGGTGATTTGATGCTTCACAAACAATCTCTGCACAAGACATGATGTGTGAGCAGGTGTGTTTTTGTAATAAAGCTGCCAATTATCAGTTGCCAATAGCCATGGCCTTCTGAATCATCTGAATCATTTCCATAGAGGAATGTTCAAGCTTAACACAAAATTTGATGCAGATTCATTGCTCTATTCACTCTGTCATTTTGAATGTGACAACCACACAGTACACATACTTATTCAATGGCATACACCACCTGCATTGACTAGTACAGTGAAGTCATCATTGGGGATTCATTCTGAATAAAGATAATTTGGAATGATTAAACACAGTTGATATATAAAATCTAAATTTGTTATCAAATCTAGTTATACAACTTCACTAGTACAGTGAAGTCATCATTGTCTATGCATGCACATTCCAGTCCACTCTCCTTGGCTGCCAGATTCCATGGATGTCAAGCAAACTGTTCTCATTATATTAACAAAGGCTGGACTTTTTCTGGACAGATCTTGAATATAGCATAGGTTGATCAGACAAAGGGATGACTTGTGAAGTGGGCAGGACAAAGCAGGACAGAACTAAATTTCATTATGCTACTCAGAATGATGTAGGGTTTAAAATTTATCTGTTGTGTACTTCTGGACAAGATGAGACATTTCCCAAAGAAGAATCTACTATGGTTCTATGCAGCCAATAGGAGCATGAGATATAGGGATTATATTCAATAGGGTTAAACACAACTATTTGATTTTTAAAAACTTACTGTAATCAAAATTACAAATGTTTCACATAAGCCAAATTATAGTAACAAGTTGAAAACCATGTGATTTAGCCAAATCATTTCCTCTTTACTAACAAAAAAGAGTAAAAAGAAAGAAAATCATTTCCTCTTTACCTTTCCTCCTTCCTTATTTCTCAACTCCAATGACACTGCAATTAATGATTAGCTTACTGCAATTCTACTTGAAAATTAGAATGAAGAAAACATATAAAAGACTGGTTGTTATTTTCATAACAGCCATTCATATAGTACACAAACAAGAAACCAAAGTATAAATAGTACACATCTCCCCTAGGAAAAAAAATCTAGCTATATTAATATAATGAATAATATTGGAGGTGAAAAACAAAGAACAGAAGTTAGGGAAGGCCACAATTTCAATAATGATTAATATCCTCAATTACTAGAATATAAAAATAAAAAACAAATACTATGCTGTGAGTTTATATTAAACTGATCACCTTTGTAGAAAATGATATGACTTGTTATATTGTGATAATCACCTTAAAGTAATTACATAAAATAAAACTGTGGTAAGTGGGAGAATATATTCATCTTGTTGTTAATACATATTTTTCTCTTTTTAAAAGTAATTTGATAAGGTGCATAATTTACCTATTTCTTTTTTAGTTGCAACATATACTTTCCTTTAATCTCTTGGCATTAATGGAAGATAGAAGACTTCTACTCTAATAAACTGATAACCCGATGACTTCTATTTTTACTTTAAAGCTTATAAAAATTATTGCTGCTTTCTTGGTTTTTCAAACTAGGAAATTAAATGCAATGGCTTAAAAGTTCAAATAAAAATCTTTTCATAACATATCAGGTAATAACTTACTTTGCTTTAGTAAAAAATCATGCACTTGAACATTTTAAAATTTGTTCATTTCTTTTGCTATTGGGTAGCTTTCTTCTTCATCCTTCAGTGCCACTCACATGCAGTTCTACTGACTGAGATAATTGCTTTTGCAGTGGCATGAAAGTGAGAACAGAAGGAAAAAAAGTACCAAGAAAAGAGAAGTGAGTCTTGAAAAAAAAAGGAAATTTAATGACAATTTGTGTATAAATAAAAATAAATCAAACACAGAATAGACTAACTAGAATAGTCATAGAAATATCTAACTGACCCTACTTCCCTCCCTCCAAGAATCTGACGTTTCAGATTTGAAAAACTCAGACTTGAAAATGAAGTTCACATAATGACTTAGCATGGCAGATAGGTAATTAGGAAGACAGGAGGAAGCTGCTCTTCCTCAGGCTGGCAGGCTGGCCCACAATTCACATGGTTGCTAGCAGTTTCTAAGGGCTGCAGTCTCTCATCCACATCTATCAAAAATGGAGACTCTCTTGCCCTGGCAAGCATGGCTTAGTTGGTTGTGCATCATCCTGAAAAGCAAAAGGTCTCCAGTTTGATTCTGTCACGGCACATGCTTAGGTTGCATGTCCAATCCCTGGTTGGTTTGTGGGACACACCAATGCTTCTCTCTGACATCAGTGTTTCTCTCTCATTCTTTTTCCCTCCCCTTCCTCATCTCTTTTTCTCTCTAAAAAAAAAAAAAAAAGGATGAAGGAATGGAGAATCTCCTCAACGGGAGCCTGAGAAGACATTTTGAGTCTCCTTGATTTAAACTGGGCCATATGCAACTACTGATAACTTATCGTTCACTGAGAAGAATGGTTATTGCAACTGAAAAACTGAATTTTAATTTTATTTTAATTAATTTAAACAAATAACCATATGGAACTTGTGGCTAACTTACTGAGCAGAAAACCCTTAGATTATTCAGAGAAGCAAAGTAAACATAAATATGACATTTTTGCTACGTTTGTTAGAAAATTAACAGGTGAGTCATAATTAGTCTGCATCATACTACAGAGGTAAAGACTCAGATGTAGATTTTCTGTTCAGAGAAAGAGAGAGAAATGGTGGATTTCACCCTCTTAAGGCAAGGAGTGCTAATTACTTATACTTGTTTAGTTCTAATATGGGTAGGAGGTACTCTTTTTCTCCCAGAGTATGTGACAAGAGACATACATAGAATGAATCATGAAGGAAGCTCTACTCTGAAGAAAGAAAATGGAAATATGAATCAAATAATGAATATCATTGGCATGGCTGACTACAAAAACTGTTTTAAATAAAAATAAAATAAAATGCTAACTTTATCTTACAATGCTATTGAATCAATTAATTCCTAAGCAAGTGTAGAAGTACCTCACAGTTGACTTTTTGTGTCAGTCGATTGCTCAAAATGTCAATGCAACAAACATTCTGCTTAGTAAATTTGCCACAGTGGGCATGCTCCTGAATAACTTTCCGTGTAATGCAGCAGAGAAAACAGCTGGCTTTTATCCTAAAGTATGCAGTCTCATCCCTCAGTACCAGTGAGGGCACTGATAATGGTGGAAAGTGCCTTTTAACAAATAGCAATACATCTAGATGACACAGTAAATTGTATTACAGAACCTAATGTCCATGAACCAATAACCATTTTGAAACATTTTAATGCCACTGCCAGAAAGATATTTACTCCACTGAGGAAAAAGAAAACTAGTTAACATGGAGATTTAAGTTTTCTTTTGCTATTTTATTTTTTGGAAGCACAAATATTAAATTTGAAGTTATCAATATCATATTAAGAAAGTCACACTAAAAACAATGGGAAACTGAAAAATACAAAGGATAAAGTATTTAAATATGTAGCTTAGAGGATTATAAATCGGATAAAAATTTGAGTTATATTTTCCCCCAAGTATTAATTTCTTTTTCTTTGTAAGGAAGTAAAGGAGTTATGGAATTCAAACTGATATAAAAATACTCTAACCTGATTATCAAATAATTGTTTTTTAAAAACATCATATTAGTTATACAAATTTCACTATTCTGAACCTTGACCTTTTCTTTTTTCAAT
>PVKM010003887.1:0-36483 GCA_004027735.1 Carollia perspicillata
AAAACTCCTCATTTGAGGGTTTGAAATAGACAGATCTGCACCCTGCTGAATTCTTTGGTCAGAGTTTCCCTCCTGCACCAAACTTGGTTTTGCAGATGAGCAAAGACACCAGTTGAGATTACTACTTGGGCACAGCACATATGAATGTGGTGTGCCAAGATCAGGTAACTTATTGTTGCAAGCCCCTCCCTTTTCTCTATCAATCAGATTCCCAGTGGCTGAGCACAGTAGATTTCACTGGTATGGTTTCATTCCCCTTGGTATGAAATCAGAGTAGGGGCTCCTGCAAAGAAATCCACAGTGTTGGGAGGAGGTGCTGTTTGTACTCCTGGATTATTTCTCACTGGAAAAACTGAAGGCTCAGGGGAGATCTCTCCCCATGGTGCCATGTTGTCCTGAGTAAGTGGCAATGCAATCACTGTGGAACCCCTTGCCCTACGCTTCTAATGCAATGTGTCTTGGTTTCTGAGCTATAGTGAGTGCTTCAGTTTCACCCCCACATTCTAGGATTCTCTCAGTGAAGTCTTGTTCTTGAATAGTTGCTGTGTTAAAAAAAAGAAAAGAAAAGAAAACTCAACTGAGTAAATTTGGAGATCTAATTGGCTTCCTTAGGCTATTCATGAATCAGAAAACATTTCATCTAGCAACTTAAAGGCACTTCCAGTGGTTGTGCAAAATGAAAGATTTTTATAGGAAAAGGGTGGGGCAAGGGAGCTAGCTATAAACAAAAGGAATGAAAAGGATTATTTTGGGATCAGAACATCTTTTCTTTGGGGAAAGAGGAGGGGAAGGATTCTTATTATGCAGATTGTCTCTTCCATCTGTGGGGCATGGAGATGGCTCATATGATATATTTTCTAGTCAAGCAACTTACTAATGCTGCAAGAGGTTGAAACTGAAATTAGGTTAGGTATTAAATTTTGGTTTTGCATCATGGGCTTTTGTCATGGGTGGTGCCATTTTGGGTCTGTGGTTTTCTGTTTAAGGGTTGTTCTTGTGAGGCGGAGTGAGGTTAGGAACACCGTACAGTGCCATCTTAGTGGAATCATCTTGCCAATCTATGCACTTAAAGTGAAACTGAACCTCTACCGGGAAGCATTTAAAACCATGCCTTTCATTGACATTTAGTAAATATTCCTTAAATGGTGATTAGGTACTCCAAAATTACCTCTGACACAAATAATAATTTTTAAAACATCTTTTGTGTGATTAAAATAATGAACAGTAAATTTTTTTGTGGGCTTAGGGGGACTTCAAGGGGCTTTTTTCTATGATTTTAACATAACTTTAAAATGTCTTCATTGACCTAAAATGCTAAAATTACTTTGGATTCCCAAGGGCATGGAAGTGAGAACTCTAGGTTTACAGAAATCGTATTATTTCTTCATAATAGAATTTTAGTACATGCAGCGACCAACTTATGCAAAAGAGTTTATTAGGAAAAACTTGGGTAAAGGTAAAATCTAGCAACTATCTAAAATTAATTGAAAGTTCCCATATAGTTTGGTAAATTATTCTAGAATAAGTAAATTAAAAGTGTTGATTTATTTGGGGTTCCCTGTCAGTTTTTAAGGTGCTCCCAAAAGCTAATTTAGTAGTCACCTTATTTCTGGAATATTCCAGTCTGGTAAAGTATTATGAGTTAAAGACAAGGAAAGGGCAAAGCTGTGACCATGGTCATGGCCCAATAAAGATAAGTCTATACGCCTTCAGGGCTCAATTCAGGATCCATCTGTTTGGGCAGATTTTTTTCCTAATTGAGGAGAAGTTAGCTACCGCCTTAATTTCAAAATTGCATCATTTTATTTTGATTTACTTTTATATTCATACTTCCAGTGATGTTTGATATTGATGTATTTTTAGAAATAAAAGTATACCGTGATTATTATGTTTTTGGCCTTTGAGTAGATTTAATCTTACTGCTAAAAATAATACTGGTGAAAACATGCCAAACTTATTTTAAAACATACATTTTTTATAAATTATTCAAAATGAAAATTAATTGCTACCTCTATAAGACTTTATTCACCAGTTGGCATAAGAAATGTTAATATGCTAAGCAGAAACAATAATATCAAGAACTTTGACATTGTGGGACTGATTTCTTTTAAAGAGTGAAAGTTATTTTATATTTTTAAAAAACACTAAATACCTCCCATAGGTTATATTTGATGTGATTAAACCCTACACAATAAAGAAAAAGTAAATTCTATTTTAACAAAAACTTTGAAAAGATTTCTGTGCATTTGAGAAATACATTAGGCTTGACTATAAAATAAAATTTTCTTGGTATTATTTTTCTTAAAGAAAAAGGGCCTTTTGTAAGATGACCAAGGTTTCTAGGACTGAAAGAATAATAAATGCACACAAAGAATAATGAATTAGCATAGTCAGAGTAGGTTGTACTTAATTTTAACTCTGAGTTACGAGACAGCCACCCAAACCCAGGTACTGGGATTTGTCATAAGTTATAGATTCATTTTAGACAGAAAGGTAGGTTTCACATACTGCTGCAGTGATTTTGGTGGACAAGCTTTTCTGAATCATGAATAGTAGTGGACCTTCAAACCATTATCTACTCTCCCATTGTATATGCCTCATACAAAAAACATGCATGACCTTCCTAATTTGAATTCAGAATAAAATTCTTTAAAGCAGAAGAATCAACACAAAATATTTTGAGAATATTCTTCAAATCTCTGTGTTGACTTCTCACATCTATAATAAAATAAAAGCATACTGTAGTTTCTCAGTCATTGTTTCCATTTTGGTTTTTGCGGTATATGGAGATGTGAAACTAAAAGGACTTCACATATCTAAATTAATAAAAGAATGAAATAAGAGAAGTTAATTCCTCCAGAAAAAAAAAAACTTTTCAGTTCCAAAAGATTGCCTTAGGCTAATAGTTCTCAAAGCCTGGTCCCTGGACCAGCTGCAGCATCACCTTAGTATTTGTTATAAATGCAAATTTTCAGGTCTTACTCCAACCTGCTGAATCAGGATCTTTGAGAGTGGAGCTCATCAATTTGTATTTGAAAGATTCCCCTGCAATTCTGATGCCTAGTAAAGTTTAAGAACAACTACCATTGACTATGGAACATAAAATCACCAAGATAAAATAGATAGGTCAAGTTATGAACTATGAAGTTATAGCTACTTGTTCCGTAAGTCAACCACTTGTTACATCTTCGGCATAGACTAATGTGTAGTTATTCCTGTTGCCTCTTCTGTTGGTCCTGCTTTCTCCCTTTTTCTGTGACCCCACTACCTGAAGCTGCAGAGAGCCAAAGAGAGCAGCTGCTGGCGTATCTCACATGAATTACTGCAATTTGGGTAACTTGTATACTTAATTTAAAAATCGCCTTGCTATCCCTTGGGCTATTAAACAGACTCCACTACTGATCTGCTTACCCTATATTATCCCCCTTTTAATTGATTCTCCACATTTTAGTCAGCATTTTCTTTCTAAAGTACATACTTGATCATGTCCAAACTCTTAAAAATGTCTTGCAAGTCTCTGTTAAGCTTCTATTTCATCTATCCACTATTTCTCTCTACAGACTCCACATCAGCAATTCTCTACCTTTTTCATCTTGTGACACAATAAAACACTTACTAAAATTCTGCCGCACACTGAAGAGATATTAAATTTTCTGCCAATCTGACAAAAATAGGTATAATTTTTATTCATTCACACTGGACAGCTATTGTTATGTTGGCTGTTGTCATTTTGTTTTGATAAGCTAAGGGAAAAGAAGTCAGTGCCCCTAACTAAATAGTCAGGTACTGAATGTTTTAAAAATTCTTGCAGCACACCAGTTGAAAATCCTTGGTTTATGTTGTAGTCATACTAAATGTTTAGTTTAGTATGTTAGTTTTAACCTGGTGTGTTTCTCTCTCCTCCTATCAGGAAAACACATACTATTTCCTCTACTTGGAGCACTGCTCCCTGACAGATGGTCACCTCACTGTCACTCATTCATCCAAGTCTGTGACATGATTTCTTTAAAGAAAACTTACCTGATTATTCAAGCTTGAAATAACACTCTCTGAAGTATCTGAGAATCTCCCTTATGGCACTTTGTTATAGCTTGCTTACTTACCTGAAATTTCCAGTGGACTGTAAAAATTAAAGATATTGTATATATTCATTGTTAACTTTTCATTTATACATCTAGCCTATACATAATGTTTACAATGAACTTTTTTGAGAAAAAGAATGGATAAATTGAAAACAACCTAAAGACAAGAGATGCAAACAAATAGCAAATTAAAAGTAAATGATGAACCAAATGAAAAAAAAAAATAAGGTAGTATAGATTCAGGGATGAAAGTTGTACAGTAAACATGCTCTGATAGACATAGGTCCCCAGTGATGAATCTCCCAGATAAGTGTGAACTCTCACACTATCCTGACACTCTAATCCACTTCCTTCTGTCTTGACTGAAGTAACTGTCTTCTGGCAAAACATATCAGGGATGACATTGTCTTGTTAAAGGAAGTCCATATCACTTAATGGGTCAGCATTTTCCATACTATGTTCCTCAGGCACTAGATTCACACGATCTTAACAGATATTTCATATAAAAGTAATTTATGGTCAAATAAATTTGGAATGTACTAAGACTAAAATAAATTAAGCAGCTTTCTTCAGTGCAGATACATTCAGAATTTTTATTATGCTAACCTAATTTATAAATCTCCAAAAAAAATAGCCAACATTTCCTTGGAAATTTTTTGAGAGACATCTTGCAAAATTAATTGTTAGTTTATCAAAACACTTTAAGAAATGTGTTTTTTAAAAATATCAGTAAATATTTTACTCCAAGAAAGCTAAAGGAAAAGAAGGAAAGGTTTTGCAGAGAGATATCCTTCATCTCTGAGGAAACTAACTGAACAGAATTATTTCTGAGATATTGAAACTTTGTGAGCTTAAAAAAGAAAATATATAAAAAGTGACCATGTCTTCAAGAGTATTTAAAAGGATTCATTAAATGCATACAATATGTAACACAGTGAGTAAACAATCTTGATAATTCTATAATTATACATGTTTGTTGAACTGTGTTGCATAGATGTTCTGAATTGCAAATGAAGAACAGTTCAGAGAAACAGTATACCAGTGTTGGCTGACAGAAACAAAGAAAATATAAAAATACAGGAGGGACCTGAATGGACCCTGAGGGAAACCAATGTGGACCTTTTTGGGGTCTTAGAACTTGGGGTTCAGATTACACTGACCAGTGGAATGAGGCACCATTCACCTCCACAGTTAGGCTTCGGGTGTCAGTGGTGGACTTCTACTCTTTGTATGTATTTGTATTTAAGATTCTCCTAGGAGAAAAGACACCAACACCTTGACCACTGAGATTTAAAGGCATAAAGCCTATCTGATTGACAAGGGTGGAGGTGAGTGGAGTTTGCTGTTCTCAAGCTTGAGTTCCTCCAAAATAAACTCAACAAAGGAAGCTGGATTAGTGAACAACACTTAGTGCCAAGATCTGATTTATCTGAGGAAAGTGACATTAGACACACTGTGCACTTAATTCCAGGACTTCTTTAAGCAGACATTCTGGTACTGAGGGAACATTTAGAAAGTGACAGTTTGATAGGTTTGTACTGTAAGAAAAAACTATTAAAGAGCTCTTATACATGGGGCCATGGAAGTCTTTTGTATAGGACCCTTAACTGGACTTACCTTAGAGGGGCCTGGTGGACACTCTGGGCGTGTGTGTGTGTGTGAGAGAGAAATGTTTTCATCACTACTCTTTTCAGTGCAGTTCTGAGGGGGCCTGTCAATCCCATAGCTTCACCATTGCCTTGGCCCAAAGGGCTGTGCCCCCAATCTACCCTACGTCATCAGGATAACCTAGCTCCCTAATCAATGAGTGTGATAATCCAAGGGACATGCAACCCAAGCAGGACCTATCTGAGTTCTTCATGAGATTAGACACTGGAAAAAAGAGAGACTCTTTCTTTTGGTTCACAAACTATAGAGATATTTATATGAGGCTGAAAACCATCATCTTTCCTACCATTTGAAAAAGGTTGAATAAGAATAAAGTATCGCATAGAGGGAAGCAAAGCCCAGAGACAGAGAAACTGAGCCGGGCAACTTTGTTAGGGGCCTTGCATCAAAATTTGCTTGAAGTCTTCATCATACTTAAACTTCACAGTTGTATGAGACAATACTTTATTTACTGATATAACTTGTTTGCTTACGAACCTCAGCCGCCTCAATTTGTGTCTGGTTTCTTTTACAGAGTCTTTACTAATGAATAGACAATCCTTATTTCACAGGAGGAGCCAGGAATGATGAGGCCAGTGGCAGAAGTTTTCATCAGGATCTCGGAGAGTGTGGAGCATAAGGATCAGGAAGAGGTGATTGACATTTAGGTGAGCTGCAGACTTGAAGAGTTGCCAGTGCTTCCAGCAGAGTCAGCAGTAACGTGTCATGTCCAGTTGCATCACTGGGGAGAGCAGCAACAAATCACAGGCAATGCCACAAGGGTCACAGTGAGCTGATGGAAGAAAAGGGTTTGGAAATGAGGTGTGACCTCTAAGAGATTTACTTGAGGCATTGCTTCCTTGGAGTCTGACAAATATTTCATAATTCACCATAAGCAAAATGGAAATATCTAGAAAAATGCAAGTCTTTACAAAACCTGGAATTTCTCCTAGCAAGGCTTGTGTAGCTGTTGTGATTTAAGATACAGTTTTATGTATAACTTCAGACCACTTGTGTTGAGGAAGAAATGAGGAGAGGTCATTCCAGAGAAAGGAAAATATTGACAATGAAACCTTCATATATCCGTAACGATTTGAGGACACCAGAGTGACAAGACGAGATGAAATTTTGGAGGGGATTGTAAAACACTAGGCTGGCTGGCTATAAGAAAGTTGGGTCAGAGTGCAGCCTGTCAGAGAAGTTTAAATTAGGCTTAATATGAAATAGGAGGTACGTGGACAATTTTTATGTCACCAAATAATATGAATTTGGCATCACTTATTTAATATGTTTGTAATATAAATACAATTACAGTTCTTATATTCCAGTGAGTTGTTAGAGTTTTCAAGTTTCCTTACACTACATGAGCTTGTTGATTTCCCTTTTTAAGATGTGCCCCTATGCTCCCACTCCAGTGCCACACTGAATTGTCCCAGGACCAACACAAGGCAAATAGCTCTGCCACCAAACACCAGACGAAGAGAAGAGGGGCCTATAAAGTCAGATTAACTGACGTCCTCCACTGGTTTGGTCAGGGCATCTCACACAGTCGGAGGATGTCTCTCCCCTCCTGCTCAGGTGCACTTGCTAGTCCAGGTACCTGCACAAGGTAGGGTAGTCATTACCTTTCAGCTTCAAGGATAGAGATGGTAGGAAAACATTTGTTTTCTCAGACATTACTTCCTAAACAAGGACAGTATAGCACAGGGGCTGGGTCTGAACTCATGCTGACTCACAAGGACACGAGAGCACAGAGATGTTCTTTGAGGGTACACTCAAAGTTCTCCAAGCTCTGCCACCCAGCAGCTGATCGTGGAGTAACTTTTGCTACCCTGCTGCACACTGGCCACAAGTGTAACAAAACCAAGTGTTCTTGAGGACGTGGGTAAACTGCTAGGCTCATAAAATGCTGGTAGGAGTACAAATGGTTACACCTATCCTGAAAATTATTTCACATCAAGAACTGAATATGCTTGTATTCAATAATTTTACTCCCTAAGTATATGCTCAAGATGAACATATTAATGCAGTATTGGCAAAAAAGGGGAAGACGATTGAAATGTTCAGCAATGGGGAATGACTACATAAATTATGTTATGTCATACAATGAATTAAAATTCAGCAGTGAAAATAATGAATAAGAACTATACCTGTCAACATGAATAAATCTCACAATGCTGAATAACAACAAAAGTCATAGAAAAATGCATGCTGTTTGAAACCATATATTATTTCACAAGTGTTTAAAAACCTAAAGGTATATAGCTAAAGGGTATGTACGTGTGTGGTGAATTCACAAAGGATCCTTGTTAGCTCTAGAGGAGGGGAGAGCTGTTTGATCAGAGACAGACATGTGGGCAGGGCTCAAATGGTATTGTTATATCAAAGATACATATTACAGAGAACATGTGTTTTTCTTCTTCTTTAAACCATACATTATATGTTTTGTACATGCCCATCTACATACACACATATGCATTTTCATAATTAAATTATATATTTTAAAGAATCCTTTAAGTGGGCTCTGTTGTTTTACAAGTGCAAGTCCAGTCGGTAGATCTTCAGGGCTCTTTCTTGACTCCTTGCAAAATTCTAGGAGGTGAAGAATCACTTGCATAACAACCTCAGGGGATTACTGAGAGGGGAAAGACCAAAATACAAACTCCTCCCTAGCTCATCTCTGCAAACAACCAGAGACAATTGTGACCATGTCATTACGCATTGGGAAAGATGTTTTAGTAAGAGTCCCCCAGTAGATAGATGGCCACCCACCAGTTCTTCCAGCAGTTTGACCTCCAAGTCTCTCCTCTGCAGGTGACCACGGCCCCAGAGCACAGCCTCTTTCTTGTTCACCCATCTCCTTGACACATGTTGAACATTTCCACTCTTCCAAATTTTCTCCCTCTCCCTTCTTTCATCGCCTACTTCTCTCTCTCTCTCTTTAACTTTGTTCTCTACTTGCCAAATTCTTAAAGCTCAAAGTCATAGAGAAGAGATGGGTTGAAAAAAAGAAAAAGAGAGGGAAGTACTTGCAGAAACCTGTTCTAAATATACTCACCGTGTCCTTACAGATGTTTAAGGAGATGGAGCCTCTCAAGTAGGTATAGTAAATGTAAAACAAGTGCTTTGTTTTGTCTCGTAGCAGAACTTAGAGTATTTAAAACTCTAGGAAAAGTCTCTAGTATGCTGTTAATTTCCAGATTTGTTGGAAAGAATATTTCTGCTTCCAAATGCCTATCTGATCATACTGTGTTCAGTAGGAAAATTGTATGGGAAATACTGAGTTTCAGTTATGACCATGAGTGTTCTCATAGTAAAAGGAGAAGGAGCTAAATATTGTATTTTTTCAATATTAAATATTGCTAATACAGTATTTTATTAAATTTTCCTGCTTTCTACAATAGATTTTTGACTAATATAAATATAATGTCCTCTGTGGTAAATATTGCAGTTTAATGAGTGCTCTCTCAACATAATCACCTTTAATTTTTTTTTACATTGTGCTTTCTCCCCAGTATTGAATGAGTATCCACTATATAGCTGATATTATCTTAGTGTCAGGGACCCGGTAGTGAGCAATATACTGAAAAATATACATAATTACTGACCTCCTAGACCTTATATGTAAGAAAAAAAATAAATAGTAATCACATCTCTATTAAACACGCTTAATAGAAAAGTAAAATAATGGAAAAAATTTTAAGGCAACTTTAATGTGATTTTAAGCCCCAAGTTATTTTTTTACAAATTATTACAATTTGTCATGGGGAATGCAAGACTTAATGCAATTAGTAAAAATAAGGATGAAAAAAATATTGTAATCAAATCCCATAAGGAAATGAAGGTCTGGCAGAATAAAAATTGTTAACATAAATAAAATATTTATAATAAGAAGAATAGAAAGGATTATTCAGAAGTGAATCATTAAGATTTAATTAGGATGGCAGTGAAGTGAGTGGAAGCTACATTACCTCCTCCCACCCCAGAAATGGAATCACAGCTAAATTCTAGAACAATCCGTCAAAGACAGAATAAACAATGGAAGACCAGAACAGAAGTCTTGCAGCTAAGGATTTATAGAAGCCACATCAAAACTAGTAGGAAGGGTGTTACAGAAGTGACATCTAGAGTAGTGGGAAGGGCAGAAAACTGCAGGAGGCCTGGCCCTGTGCTGCGTGGATGAGTATAGAGAGGGGCAGTGCAGCAGCAGAAGTCCCCACTGAGAAAAGTGGGATCTCAACCCTGAGCCAGGCGCCCCAGCCCAGCAACAGAGATGAGAGGAGGTGGTCACATTACATCTGGTGGTAGAGATCAGTGGGGATTCTGTCCACAAAGGAAGACAGGTGGAAACTGCTAGAGACTCAATATCAAACTGCCCTACAAAGCCATAATAACCAAAATGACATGGCACTAGCATAAAAACAGACATATCATGAGCACAGAAATAAACCCAATTAATATTTGACAAAGGAGACAAGAAATACATGCAAAAAATGAATTTGACCATCTCCTTATAGTTTATACAAGAATTAACCCAAAATGGATAAAAGAATTAAATGTAAGTCACAAAACCATAAAAATCCTAGAGGGAAACATAGGCATTAAATTTTCAGACTTTTCTCATAACAATGTTTTTTTCTGATATATCTTCCCAGGCAAGGGAAACAAAAGAGAAAGTAAACAAAAGGGATTACACCAACCTAAAATGTTTTTGCAAAGCAAAGGAAGCTATCAAAAAAAGCAAAGAGACAATCTACTAAAGGGAAGAACATATTTGCCAGTGATACATTAAATAAGGGGTTAATATCCAAAATTAATTTTTTTAATTTTATTTATTTATTTTTAGAGAGAGGGGAAGGGAAGGAGAAAGAGGGAGAGAAATATCAATGTGTGGTTGCCTCTTGTGTGCCCCCTACTGGGGACCTGGCCTGCAACCCAGGTGTGTGCCCTGACTGGGAATCGAACGAGTAACACTTTAGTTCAGAGGCCAGCACTCAATTCAGTGAGCTACACCAGCCAGGATAATATCCGAAATTTATAAAGGACCCTTATTACTAAGCATCAAAAAAAAACCCCAAGCAATCCGATTTAAAAATGGGCAGAGGACCTAAATAAACACTTCTCCATAGAGGACATACACATGGCAAATAGACATATGAAAAAAATGCTCAATGTCACTTACTATCAGAGAAATGCAAATTAAAACCACAATGAGATATCACTTCACCCATGTCATCAGAATTGTTACCATCAGTGAATCCACAAACACAACTGTTGGCAAGGATGTGGAGAAAAGGGAATCCTTGTGCACAGTTAGGGGGAATGAGTGCTGGTGCAGCCACTGTCAAAAGCAGTATGAACTTTCCTCAAAAGATTAAAAATTGACCTGCCTTAATGGCCCAGTGATTTCATTTCTGAGGACTCATGAAAAGGATCACAAAAC
Source organism: Carollia perspicillata (assembly GCA_004027735.1). Lineage (NCBI taxonomy): Eukaryota > Metazoa > Chordata > Mammalia > Chiroptera > Phyllostomidae > Carollia > Carollia perspicillata. Next base: position 11,173 of record PVKM010003887.1, read on the forward strand.
ACTAATTTGGAAAAATATATACAACCCTATGTTCATTGTAGACTTATTTACAATTGCCAAGCTATGGAAGCAATTTAAGTGCCCACCATAGATGGGAGATACAAAGTGGCACGTTAGAGGTCTGTCTGGAAAACATCCAGCCATTGTCAATATAACAGGAATGGTTTGTGCAACATTGATGTAACCTGGCAGCCAAGGAGAGTAGATTGGAATGCACATGTGTGAACAATGACAACTTCACTATACTAGTCAGTGAGGATGGTAAGTGCTACTGAGTGAGCATGTGTACTGTTTGGCCATCACATTCAAAATGAACAAGTAATGAATCTGCATCAAATTTTGCGTTAAGCTTCAACATTCCTCCACGGACACTATTCAGATGATCCAGAAGGCTTTCTGGGATGTTGCAATGAATGCAGCACAAGTATAAGTGAGGCACAAATACTTCAAAGGTGGTCAAAAATCTGTTGAAAGTGATCCACATTCTGGAAGGCCTGCAACAAGCAGAACACCTGAGAATGTTGAATGTGTACAGGCTGCAATCAACAAAGATCAACAACTAACGACAGTGGGAGAACTAGAAGATAGCCTGGGGATTCCAAAAACTACCGTGTCCAAGGTTTTGACACAGAATCTCGGCATGAAACGTGCTGTGGCAAAATTCTTTCTTTGGTTTCTGCTACTAGAGGAGAAGGAACATTGTGCTGCAGCTGCTAATGACTTGATGCAAACTGCTACCAATAAACCAGATTTGGTACCCTGTGACTTCTTGACTTCTGGCTTTTCCCGAAACTAAAATCACCTTTGAAAGGGAAGAGATTTCAGACCATCAATGAGATTCACAAAAATACGACAGGGCAGCATATGGTGATTCCAACAAAGGATTTTAGAGACTGTTTTGAACAGTGGAAGAGATGCTGGGAGAACTGTGTGAGGTCCCAAGTTGCCTACTTTGAAGGGGACTGAGGCATCATTGTCCTATGTACAATGTTTCTTGTGTCTTGTATCTTCTTCAATAAATATCTACTTTCCATAGTTCGTGCTGGATATTTTCTGAACAGATCTCATAAATACAATGGGATATGATTCAGCCACAAAAATGAATGATATCTGACCACTTGTGACAACATGGATGGACCTAAAGGTTATTATGCTCAGTGAAACAAGGCAGAGAAAGACAAATACCATGGATTTAGCTTATATGTGGAATCTAAAGAACAAAAAATGAACAAAAAAAAATTGAAAGAGACTCATGGATACAGAGAGAGAGCCGGAAGTTGCCAGAGGGGAAGGGGAAGGGGGAATTGCAAAGTGAAGGGACTAAGAAGCACATATTGGCAACTACAATATAGTCATGGGGAAGTAAGGAAAGCATATGAAATATAGTTAATAATATTGTGATAACTATGTATGGTACCAGTTTGGGCACTAGAAATATCAAAGGCAACACTATGTAAAGTATATGATTGTCTAACCACTTAGCTGTACACTTGAAACCAAATATAATAAAAAAATTAAAAAGGGAAAGGACAAAATTGGCCAATACTGAGAAGAAAGATGATTTGTTCTTGAAGGAAGGCATGTAAGATCAAAGTATGAATTTTAGACAGGAACAGCTTCACTTGCGAAAAGAGAACCCAGTAGTATATAGTGTATTTGCATTGTCAGAAAAAAAAAATGAAGCATTATGTTTCAATTTCAAAAAAAGAAGTACATAATTAGGAGAGGTACTTGAGAAAGTCAGTAAGCCCTCAAATATATTTTTAGAAATAACTCTCTAAAATCATTCCATAGAAAACAAATATGGAGGCAGTCATACTCTGTAGATTGTTTTTGAAAAATATTATACCAAAAGACTCAATTTGCTTTAGCTCTTCATTCAACAAATTAGAATACATGGAAAGGTAATCTAAATTACATTAAACATAGTATATACATATTTAGAATTTTAAACTTCATCTGTCAAAAAACATCTAGTCAAGCTTGTTTATTGTTATTTATTATGTATTTTTCTCTCCATTTTAAAGGGATTTACTTTAGAAATCTTTTCCATTGTCAATTATTTTTAAATAATGAAGATTTCCTACACTGGTATTTTCCTAGTTTAAATGTACATCTGAAAGTTTAGCTCCATTTTCTCAGTACAAGAGGTCCTAATTCTGGTTTCAAAATTATAGCTAGCTGAATTAGCCATGTGCCTGAGATTGTTAAAATATTGACTCTGTAGTAGAGTGGTATTTGTCTCCAATACTACACTCTTGGCACATGAGCAATAAAAACAAGTCTCCGTGGAAGGCTGAATAATAGCTCCCCAAAGATGTCTATGTTCTAATCCCTGGAACCAGTGGATATCAACACATGGTAAAAGGGACTGTGCAGATATGCTTAAATTCAGAATCTTAAAATGGGAGAGAATATCCTGGATTATCCAGATGGGCCCAACCCTCAAAAGGGTTCTTATAAGAGAGGGTGGTAGGAGGGTCAGAACATTTATAGAAAATGTAAGGGTAGACTTCCGGTCAAGATGATGACATAGGCAGACATGGCTCACCTCTTCCCACAACCGCATCAAAATTAAAACTAAAATATAGAACAACCATCACTCAGAACAGTCAGAAATCAAGCTGAATAGAGTTGAATGGAAGTCTTATAACTATAGAATTAAAGAAACCACATCCATCTAGGCTGGTAGGAGGGGCATAGATGCAGAATGGGTTTGTGCCATGCCCACGTGTGATGGATAAAAATTCAGAAGGCATATCTCAGGAACAAGGAGTCCCAGTCCTACACCATGCCCCACAGCCCAGGGTTTCAGGGCCAGGAAGTTAAGTCCCCACAACTTCTGGCTTCAAAACCCAGCAGAGATTGAGTTGGGGGAAGAAACTGCTGGAGCCCCAAGCAGTCTCTTCAAGAATGCATACATGGACTCATCTATTCAGATTCACTCCCTCTGAGCTCCAGCACCAGGGTAGCAGCTTGAAAGGCACCAGTGGTATTCAGGGAGAAACTGAAGTGCCTGGCAGCAAGGCAAGAAGAGGCCATTATCCCTTTTCTAAACCCTCCCCCAACAGAGCAAGTAAGCTAGTGTCATATCTGAGGCTCCATCAACCTAGCTAACACTGTTTGACCTGCCTTAGAGATCCCCAAAGACTCTGCTCCACCCAAGTTACAGGCCCACCCAAGTTGCTTTCCTATATGAATGGCTGGTCTTGGCTCATGCTTCAAAGCTTCCTAAATTCTATCAAACAAGCAACAACTGGCTTCAATGAGCCCCATGCACCAGCAGCAGCCAGCCTAGATTCACGGCTTGGATTCACCTGGGAATCTACTGATATAGGGAAGTGACCTAAACCCAGTAGACCTTAGCACAGGGTTCCCCCCTTCCCCAGTTCAAACAGCAAGGCCAGAGCACAGGGTCCCCCTCCTCTAGTGTAAACAGCAAGGCCAGCCAGCGAGCCAGCCAGGAGATAAGGTGCTAATGGTCCAGCCCAGGCCAGTCAAAACATAGAGTGCTGACTAACCAAATGAAGAAATCTGAATTAACCCATGCATTCCTCTGCATTCCACTTCTGTATCTCGCTTCTGCCACATAGCCTGGAAGAGATAAAGTATATAAGTCCTGTAACCCCTTTGTTCGGAGCCCAGAATTTGGAGTTGGACTCCTCTGGGACCATGCGTGAATAAAGAAAGGATCGTGTTCTTAACCCCTCCAGTGTCTGGTTGTTTCTATATCCTGTAACACTACAAGCCCAGACAAGTAGTAGTGTTCTCAGATTGCTTTATAGCTCATGCAAGATGGCCCAGGCAAAACACAGCTGGAGGCTGATGTTGGCCTGCACCACTCAGAAAACCCCAGGGCCAGCACACCCAGTGGATACCTACAACCGCATTGGAACACCATCACCCTGCCCCTGCATAAGTGATCCTCCATGGTAGGTGGATGTTGGTGGTCAGTGGTAACAGCCAGTCCTTGCAGCTGACTGGCCTGGGCAAATCCCTCCTGTTGATCTACCAACAGCAACCAAGGCTCAACTACAAAAGGAGGGTGTACTCAGCCCACGTGAATGGCCTGCCTCAAGTACCCAGCTTGGGTGGTAGAGGATGCTGTGCCACTGGACCCTACAGGACATCTACTACATTAGGCCACACTACCAAGACACAGAGCCAAAGCAGCTCTACCAATACATAGAAATAAACACAGGGAGGCTGATAAAATGAGGAGACAAAAAAACATGGCCGTGAAAAAACAGATCAAAACTCTAGAAAAATAGCTCAAAGAAATGAAGATGTGCAATCTTTCAGATGCAGAGTTCAAAACAGTGGTTATAAGGATGCTCAAGGAACTTAGTGAGGACCTCATAAAACAGCATAAAAATGATCCAGTCAGAAACAAAAAATTAACTGAAATACAGAACAACTTTCGGGGAAACAACAGTGGAGTGGATGAAGCTTGTGAGAATCAAATCAAAATTTTGGAACATCAGGACCCAAAAAACAACCAATCGGAACAACAAAAAGAAAAATGAATACTGAAAAAAATGAGGATAGTATAAGCAGCCTCTGGGACAATTTCAACAGGTCCAACACTTGCATCATAGGGGTACCAGAAGTAGAAGAGAAAAGAGCAAGAAATTGGAAATCTATTTGAAAAAATAATGAAAGAAAACGTCCCTAATGTGGTGAAAGAAATAGACATACAAGTCCAGGAAGCACAGAGAGTCCCAAACAAGATGGATACAAAGAGGCCCACACCAAGACACGTCATAATTAAAATGACAAAGTTTAAAGATAAAGAGACAATCTTAAAAGCAGCAAGAAAAAAGCAGGTAGTTACCTACGAAGGAGTTCCCATAAGACTGTTAGCTGATTTCTCAAAAGAAACTTTGCAAGCTAGAAGGGATTGGTAAGAAATATTCAAAGTTATGAAAAACAAGGACCCACCGCCAAGATTGCCCTACCCAGCAGAGCTATCGTTTAGGATCAAAGGACAGATAATGTGCTTCCCAGACAAGTAAAAACTGAAGAAGTTCATCATCACCAATTCATTATTATATGAAATGTTAAAAGGATTTACTTAAGAAAAAGAAGAAAATCAAAACTATGAACAATAAAACAGCAAAAAAAACCCACACCATATCTATCAACAAGTGATTCTTAAAAACAAACTAAGCAAACAAGAACAGAGACAGAATCATGGATATGGAGAACATTTTTATGGTTGCCAGATGGGAGGAGGATGGGGGAGAATGGGTAAAGAAGTGAGGGGATTAAGAAGTACAGGTAGTTACAGAATAGCCATGGGATATAAAGTACAGTATAGGAAATGGAGTAGCCAAAGAACTTATACACATGACCTACGGATGTGAACAATTGTGGAAAGACTGCCTGAGGGAATGGGGGGCTCTGGGTGGAGGGGAACAAAAGGAGAAAAATCAGGACAACTGTAATAGCATAATTAGTAAAACATAATTAAAAAAAAAGAAAATGTAAGGGTGAAAGCTGAGGTCAGAGAGAAAAGGTTAGGCTGCAAATTTTGAAGACATGGGAGAGGGCCAGGAGGCAAGGATTTTAGGAGGCTTCCAGAAGCTAGAAAAGGCAAGGGAACATTCTATCCTAGAGCATCAGATGACATGCAGTCCTGTGGTCCCATTTTAGACTTCTAGTCTACAGAATTATAAGAGAATATACTTGTATTGGTATAGGTTACTAATTTTATAGTAATTTGCTACTGCAACAAGAGGAATCCAATGCAGTCTTATTTGGATTTTTCTATTTTCTGCTCTGCTGAAAACTCAGGAAAAGTTGTTTTTTCTCTATCTAGTTCCCTTTAAGGAAAGCTTGGCAAAGAACTGAGAAATGACTTTACCTTTCTGAGCATTCCTTTAATGGATCTGTTCAAAAGTTTTCTCTTTCATGAGATCTTAAGTCCATCTCCTGACCTCTCATATGAGGTTGCTCTTATTTACAGGGACATAGATCAATTCTGAAGGTGCAGTTGGATGAAATTAATAAGTAAGCCAGGAAATCAAAGGTAAATCGCATCTGTGCTGGGATGGATGGTCACTCTACTTATATTTCTTCTGCAGAACACACTTTATTTTTTTTTTTGAATTACTTACTTGTCTCTCTCCTATAAATCCTTCCTTTTGCCAGAAGGGAAATTTTCCTTTGTCTCTATTCTCCATAATATGTTTGTCATCATCATTACCATCATCATCATCACCATCACACTCACGATCATTATAATAGCTAAAATTTCCATCTTCCTATGTGTTGGGTACATCATGTGTACTATGTGTAATAATTAATTTAACCATCTCAATAACTTTAGGAAAATAGTACTAATGGTACCATTTTATGGAGAAATTATTGTGACATGGAGACTAAATAACCATCTCTGGTTCACAGGATGGGAGTTGGCAGGACTAGAATCCAGTTTTAGTCAATTCTCTGTCACCATGCCTCCTCAAATAGGACTTGAACAGAGAAGGTGTAAGTAGTTATTTAAAAAGTCACATGCTTATGCTCCTAATTCTAAATATTAATAAGAAGAAGCCTTTAGGACAGAAACAATAATCTCAATATAATGAGTTCTATTTAGAACTCTATGGCAAATTAAAAACAAACAAAACAACTATCCACACAATATGTTGTCCCATGTCTTTTGAGACCTAAATTAAAATTATTACAATTGAATTGGAGAAATAAGAGTTATTGGTAGGAAATATGCATTTTTATTTTATTTCCAGTTTTATTGAGATACATATGATTGACATATAGCACTATAAGTTTCAGGTATACAGAATAATGATTTAGCTTACATATATTGTAAGATGATTATTACAATAATTTAAGTTATACAGTATAATGATTTAGTTTGCATACACTGTGAGATAATAACTACAATAAGTTTGGTTAACATACATCATCTTATTTTGAAACAAAAAAACAGAAAGAAAATAATTTTCCTGAGATGAGAACTTTTAGGATCAACTCTCTTAACAATTATCAAACATACTACACCACAGTGTTAATTATAGCTATCATCTTGTATATTAAAACACCAGTATCTATTTACCTTGTAACTGAAATTTTGTACTTTTTGGCCACCTTCATCTAATTCCAGCCCCCAATCCCACCTCTAATAACCTCAAATTTTATCTCTTTTGTTGTAAGTTGGGTTTTTAATTTTTGTTTTGTGTTCAGATTTCACATATAAGGGATATCTTATGGTATCTGTCTTAATCTGTCTAACCTTTTTCACTTATCATAACAGACCTCAAGGTTCACCTATGTTGTTACAATTTTCAAATGGCAGGGTTTCTTTTTTATGACTAAATAATATTCCATTTTGTGTGAATTAATATACATATACACATGTGTATATGTGTGTGTATATATGGACACACACATATATACATATATGTACACACTTTCTTTATTCATTTATCAATGGACACTAATTTGCTTTCATGTCTTGGATATTATAAATAATGCTGTTATGAACATGGGGGTGAAAATCTCTCTTCCACATAGTGATTTCATTTTATTCAGATATATTCCAGACCTGGAATTGCTAGATCATGTGGTAGTTCCAGTGTTTGAGGAATTCCCAAACTCTTTTCCATAATGGCTATATCAATTTATAGTGCCCCCAACAGTGCACGTTTCGCTTTTCTCCACATTCTCACCAGGATTTAGCTTTTGTTTTTTGATAATAACTGTTCTAACCAGCATTAGGTGATACCTTATTGTGGATTTATTTTTTTTGCATGTCCTTTATTTTTAGTGATGTTAAGCACCTAAAATATACCTGTTGGTCATTCTATTCAGGTTCTTTCCTCATTTCTAAAATTAGATTGTTTGTTATTTTTTTTACTATTGAGTTGCATGAGATCTTTATATATTTTCAATATTAAACCTTTATCATGAACATGGTTTGAAAATATTTTTCCATTCCCTAGATTGTCTTTTCACTTTATCAGTTGTTTCCTTTGCTGCAGAAGCCTTTTAGTTTGATGCAGTCCCATTTGCTTATTTTATATTTTTTTGTTTGTGCTTCAGATGCCATATCAAAAAAAGAATCATTGCAAAAGCCTGTGTCAAAGAATTTAGCACCTATACATTTTCTAAAGGTTTTATGGTTTGTGGTCTCACATTTAAGTCTTCAATCCATCTGAGTTAATTTTTGTGATTGGTCTAGGATAGGCAGTCTAGTTTCATTCTTTTACATGTGAATCTCCAGTTTTCCCCAAATCATTTATTGAAGAGAATATCTCTTCTCTATTGAGTATTCTTGGCTCCCTAAGTCAAATATTACTTGACCATATACGCATAGGTTTATTTTTGAGCTCTTTATTCTATTCTATTGATTTATGTATCTGTTATAATGCCAATACATTACTGTTTGACTACTATATCTTTGTAATATAGTGTAATGCTTCCAGCTTTATTCTTTCTCAAGTTTGCTTTGGATATTTGAGGTATTTTGTGGTTTCATATAAATCTTAGAATTGCTTTTTCTACTTCTAATAAAAATGCCTTTAGAATCTCAGTAGGAACTGCACTGAATCTATAGATGGCTTTGGGTAGTGTGGACATTTTAACAATATTAATTCTTTTGATTCATGAGTATGGGATTCCTTTTTATTTATTTGTGTCTTGTTAGGTTTCTTTCATCAATGTCTAATAGTTTTATGGTAGAGATTGTTAAACCCTTGAGTTAAATTTATTCCTAAGTATTTTGTTTTAATGCTTTGCAAATAGGATTTTTTATTAAGATCATTTGTTATTAGTGTAGGAAAATGCTCCTTAATTTTGTATGTTAATTTTTTATCCTGCAATTGCACTGAATATATTGATCCAAGCTAACAGTTTTCTAGTCAAGTCTTGAATTTTCTATATATAAAATCATGTCCCCTGCAAATAGACAATTTATTTTTTTTTAATTCAGAAACCTGTTTTTTTTCATGTCTAATTGCTCTGGCAAGGACGTTTATTACTGAGCTGAATAGGAGTTGTAGGAGTGGGCACCCTTGTTTTGTTTCTCATCTTAAAAGAAAAGCATTCAATCTTTCAACATTGAATGTGATGATAGCTTTGGACTTGTCATATATGGCTTTTATTATAGTGAGGCATATTCCTTTTATATCTAATTTATTAAAAGTCCTTACTATGAACAGATGTTGAATATGTCCAAATGTTTTTTCTGCATCTCTTAAAATGATTATATGATTTTTTTCTTTCATTTCATTAATGTAATATGTCACATTGATTTGCATATATTAAACCATCCTTATATCCCTGGGATAAATCCTACTTGATCACCGAAATTTGCTGCCAAATTCAATTTACTCATACAGTTGATGCTTGAATATCATGAGTTTGAGTTGTGTGCATCCACTAATATTCAGATTGACTAAATATGCACTTAAGTGGACCATTTCAACCCACATTATTCAGGGTCAACCATATTTTCAAGCTGAAGTTATAAATCCACATATTTGCAAAGCTGACTTAATTTATAGATGTATTTTCAACTGGGCAAGTGGTTGGTTTCCTTAACTCCCAAGTTCTTCAAGGGCCAACTATATTTTATTAAGAATTTTGGCATTTGTATTCATCAGGGATATTGCCTTGTAGTTTTCTTATCTTACCTTTTTCTGATTTTGGTATCAGGGTATTGGTGACCTCGTAATATCATTCCCTCCTTTTCAATTTTTTAGGAAAAGTTTGGAAGAATTAATTTTCCTTTAAATGTCTGCTAAAATTCATGAGCAAAGCCATCAAGTTCTTGGCTTTCTTTCATTGGGGGATTTTTGATTACTGATTTAGTCTCTATATTAGTAATTGGTCTATTCAGATTTTCTATTTCTCTCTGATTAATTCTTGGGAGAAGGTATGTTTATAGAAACTTTTTTCACTTCTTCTAAAGTGTCCAGTTTCTTGGCATATAATTGTTCATAGTAGCCTCTTATAATAATTAGCATTTCTGTGGTGTTAGTATAATGCCTCCTTTTTCATTTATAACTTTCTTGATTTGGGTTTTCTCCCATTTTTCCTTAGTTAGCCTAACTAGGTTTGTCAATTTTATTTATCTTTTCAAAGAACCAACTATCATTGGGTTAATCTTTTCTATTGTTATTCTATTATCTTTTCCCTTTCTTTCTTTCTTTCTTTCTTTCTTTCTTTCTTTCTTTCTTTCTTTCTTTCTTTCTTTCTTTCTTTCTTTCTTTCTTTCTTTCCCTTCTTTCCTACCTTCCTTCTTTTCTTCTTTCTTTCTTTGCTCTAAGCTTTATTATTTTCTTTATTTGTTTGTTCTTTTTCTAATTCTTTGTGACGTACCCATATACTTGGGTTGTTTATATATGATCTCTCTTGTTTCTTAATGTGGGCATTTATTGCAATAAACTTCCCTCTTACAACTGTTTTTACTGTGTTCCTTAAGTTTTGATAAGATGTGTTTCCATTTTTGTTTGTCTCAAGATACTGTTTTATTTACCCTTTAATTTCTTCTTTGATCCATTATTTATTCAGGAAATATTGTTTAATTTCAGAAATTATTATTTTCTTGCTGCTATTGATTCCTACTTTCATACCATTGCAATCAGAGAAGACACTTGATAATTATTTCAGTGTTCTGAATTTATGAAGACTTGTTATGTGGACTTGAATATGGTCTATCCTAGAATATGTTCACATGTGCTTGAGAAGAATGTGTACTCGGCTGCTGCCAGAGAGGATGTTCTGTGTATATCTGTTAGGTCTACTAGGTCCACACTGTTGTTAAAATCCATTGTTTATTGGTTGTCTGGATGATCTATACATTGTTCAAAGTGGTGTATTAAATTTCTCAACTATTATTGTAGTGCTGTTTATTCTCCTTTTAGCTCTGTTTGGTTTTATTTTATATTTACTTTTGCAACATTTGGTTCATAAATATTTACAATTATTATATCTTTTTGATGGACTGACCCATTCATCATTATATAATAACCTTATTTTTTGTTTTTACCATTTTTACTTTGAAGTCTATCTTATCTAAGTTTAGCAACTCTGGCTTTTTTTTAATTTTGGTTATTATTTGCTTAAAATATTTTTCAATCTTTTCACTTTCTACCAATGTGCGTGTGCCTTTAAAGCTAAAGTGAGTCTCCTGTAGGCAGCACATTGTTGGATGTTGTTTTTATCCATTCAGATATTGTCTTCTGGTTGGAGAATGTAATCCATTTAAGTAAGGACTTATTATTGCCTATTTCTTAATTGTTTCTTACTGTTTTGTAGATCCATTGCTTATTTCTCATGCTGATGTCTTTTCTAATGTTTTCATATATTTTGGTATCAGTATACTTTGACTACTTTTCATGTTCTGTTTTATAATAACTATAGGTTCTTCTCATGTGGGGACCATGAAACTTAAATGAAATATCTTAAAACTATAATACCCTATTGTAAATTACCAACTTAACCTCTATAGTGTTTTTAAACTTTATACTTTTCCCTCCTGTGTCTCAAATTGTAGGTTATCACTGTTACAGTTTATATATGTTATTATATTTTATGCAATAATAGATTATTGTAACTATGGCTATTTTTACTATATTTGTTTCTTAACTTTTATACTAGAGTTGTAAGTAAACTATTATCCACCACTACTACCATATTAGAGACTCTATGTTTGACTCTATGTTTATTATGACCTGTGAGTTTACAGTACCTTCTAATGTTTTTATGATGTTATTGGTGTCTTTTACTTACACTCAAAGAGCTTCCTTTAGCATTTTTTGTTATATACTTCTAGTGATGATAGCTCCCTCAGCTTTTGCTTGTTCGGGAAAGTCTCAATCCCTCCTTCTCTTTTGAAGAACAGCATTGCTGGATATAGAATTTTCAGTTGCAGGGTTTTTTTTTTTTTCTGGCAATATTTTGAACATATCATTCTATTCTCTTTTGGACTAAAGAGTTTCCGCCTAGAAATCTGCCTATATTCTCATGGGGGGTTGCTTATGAATAACTTCTCTCTTTTCTGCTTTCTAAATTCTTCCTTCCTCTTGACTTTTTACAACGTAATTGTACTATGCTTTTGTGTAACCCTATTTCGGTTCAACCGATCAGGGTCCTTTGGGCCTGGTGGATCTGGATGTCCTTTTCTTTCCCCAGGTTTGGGATGTTATTTGTTAGCCATTATTGCTTTAATTATACTTTCTACCACTTTGTCTGTCTCTTCTTATTTTAAAATTCCCACACTGTAGATATGTATATTTTTTAACTGTGTCCCACAAGTCCCATGGACTTTCTTCACGCTTTTTCATTATTTTTCCTTTTTGCTCCTCTAACTGGGTAATTTCCAATGTTCTGCCTTTGAGGTCACTGATTCTTTTTTCTATGTATCAAGTCTGTTTTTGAAGTTCAAGTGAATAAATCGGTTCAGTCATTGTATTTTTCAACTCTAGGATTTCTCTTTGCTTGTTTGTGTGTGTGTTTGTTGGTTTATTGATAATTTCTATTTTTTTGTTAAACTTCTAATCTTGTCATGCATATTTTCCTAATTTTGCTTAGTTTTGTGTTTTTGTAGTTTACTAAACTTCTTTAAGAGAATCATTCTGATTTCTCTGACAGCTCATAGGTCTCTATTTCTTTAATGAGAGTTATTGGAGCTTTATTACTTTATTTTGGTGGTGTTATGTTTACCTGATTTTTTGTGATCCTTGATTTCTAACATTTATATCTGTGCTATTGAGTTACAGGTTCACTTTGCTAGAGACAGTTCTTCATCAATGAGCTCATTTGGTCTTCTGGGTGTGTCTATTTATAACATTCTTGGGCAGGTAAGGCTTACTATTAGGGTTTACTTTTGGAAGAAATCATTGTCTGAGCTCTGAGATCAGTGGGAGGAGGGGGAAGAGGATGCTGCTGACTGAGAACAGTTGGGTAGGACTGCTCTCTTTGTTCCCTGCCCAACTGAGGCTGTAGGATGTGTTCTACAGTTACCCAGCTTCTTTGTCAGGTTTGCGAGATGGTTGGGCCTGGATACTATACTCAGTAGTAGCTGGGCATATGAATCAGCTTCCCTGCTGTGGGGGGATAGCAGACAGACTGAAGGGCTTGAATGGCTCATTGTTTGAACCTGAATCAAGCAAGACTGTGCAATGCACTCCCTGATCAGATGAGGTCACCGGGTTTTCTTTGCAAATAGGGAAAACCGAGCTGTGCTCTCTATTCAAGTACCCCTGTAAGCAGGAATGGTAGATGAATTCTACAGGTTCCTGTGTGCTCTATTTAGGTTCCCTGGTCAAGAGGACCCTAGGCTATATGCACCAATAGATGGTTCTACAAACTATTTTCCCTCCCTGTGCTATGTGGGAGAACTAGCTTCAATCCCAGAAAGGCTCCCCAGCTAAACGGGGCTCCTGGCTTTCCTCTGTGGACAAACAGCTTTGTTTGGCAGAATCTCTCTGCTTGAATGTTGCTGGGCTATACAGCTTTCCAGGAGTTTCAGTCAGGCTTTCTGGTCAGGTAAGGCTTGGGAGCTACACTTAGCAATAGGCTGAGTTATGACTCAGTTGTCCTGTCTGGGTGGGGCCCCAGACTTCAGGTCTTTGTTTGAAGGACCTGCAACAGACAGACCCACACCCTGTCAAGTTCCATGATCAGATTGCACCACAAGTCTGGCTCTGCAGATGCACAAAGATGCCAGCTGTGATTTCTACTTGGGCACAGGAAGTAGGCCCTCGGTCTGCCAAGATCTAAGTGCTTGTTGCCGTAAGCCCCTCCTTCTCCTCTATTACAATCAGATTCTAGTGGTCAAGCCCTGTAGTTTCCTCACAATCTCCTTGGGGAAAAATTGAAATGGGAGCTTCCAAGAAGTGACCCACAATCTAAGGGAACAGAATGTCTACCCTGGATGTTTGTTTTTCACCAGAGAAACTGTGTGCTCTTGGGAGACCTCAGCATGGTGCTGTGCTGGCCCGGGGGCAGGGCAGTGGAGTCAGCTTGTCATCTCTCCTCTTACTTTTCTAACCCAGTCCACCTTATTCTCTGTGGTGCAGTGGGTTGCTGAGCATCATTCTGATGTTCTAGGACTTTCTCATTGGTGCCTTTTCCATGAATAGTTGTTGGTTGTTCTTGTGAGGAAGGGCATAGTTGGGTATGACCTATATTGCCATCTTGGTGACAACAATCCTGCACTTTAAAACATTCTTTTTCATTAGAGATTAACCACATCGTCTATCAGTGGAGCTGAGAGCTCTATTTTTCTTAAGAGGTTAAATGCTTGCCAACTGTCTTTTACAATAACTAAACAGAAAGGGCACTTTTGTCAAAGTTTTAAGAAAAGGAGAGATAACATTTAATGAGAGAATAAGGAACATTTATATACCTTGTTAGGTAAATTCTTTTGCCAAATCTTTTGACAACTCATAGAGAAGGAGCCCTGGGCTGGGGCTGCCAGCTGAGAATGTGAAGTCTCCTGCTGCTCAGTAAGCAGAGTGACTATGGATTTTGATTATCAGCACACTTCTGCCAAGAGAAATCACAAGCCTAAAATAAAGTTGGACTTTAAAAAATTAGGTAGCAAGATTGATGCTGCTTCTTCTTCATGGAAAAGTACTGCTCCAGTGTCAGCCATGATATAAGTAAGTAAAGTTAGTGCATTCTACTAATGTAGTGATATGAAGGTGAGAAACAGGTACAATCACCAGAATGAAGATAGGGCTTGTATTAGTATAAGTGTGATGATTTAATTTTAATAAATTGATCTCTTCAAAATTAGATGATTTGATATAAAAATATGGATATAAATTTATGTGACTCTTGATGCCTTTTTGCACACAATTATTTAATCAAATGATAAGTTGATATAAAACTTAGTCTTATTCTTCATAATTATAGAGCATCTAATAATTTAGGCTCTTCCAAGCTTAAAGAAGAAATTAGGCACATTTCTAAAATGTGTCTTGATAATTTCATCTAATTACAAATGAAATTATCAACATAGTTCAATATACTCAATAGTTAACTTTTATTTGGTGCACATTGTGCCAAGTAGAACATTTTCATATTTCTCATGGAAAAATTTATATATGTACACTCTCAGAAGAAGTATACCAAAAATATTCACATATATAATAAGCTTTCTCAGATGGTAATATTAAACTAATGAACTCAAATCCTGAGGGAAGTTTAAGACTCTAGAAAGCTTAAAATTTACAGATAAACATGTGATTTTATTAAACCTTAAAGAACAGATGTGACTGTATTGTAGTCTTCTGTCTTTATCAAAAGCCAGGGGACAAATCTAAGGCCTTGGAATATTTGTATTCTGTCCTGACTTCAGTTCTGCAAAATTCCCATCCTCCTCCTCAGCTCCAGCAAGCTACTCTTTCTGAAAAAAGTTTGAAATCTTTTTTAAATGCATGACTGCTCAGTCAGTCCTGTGGGAGGTATGGAGGAAGAAAGGAATTTGGCTGGGGGAGTTGAAACATTAGAAAACAAAACACAATACAATAACAACATTAAAGAAACAACGACTAATGCAATTTGGCTAAAGAACACTAAAAGAGATGGTTTAGTAATTTTCTAGTACACTGATGGATCTACTCTTACTTTGTGTATTGGAACTAAAAATAAAGATACAGCTAATTTAAAACCCCAGTTTTAGAGAATTTTTTAAATGTTTATCGCCCTCTCTTGTGACAGCTGACAGACTTGAAGTAAGAATGAAACAGCCCCATGCCCCTCACAGTAAAGACTAAGTGATATCAAACTGAAGCATAAGCATTTAGAACTAACTGGAGCAGTCTTCAAATACTAGCTTTTTATCCATGATATTTCCTTCTCCAAAACTTGGAGACTTTTCCTTTAAGTGTAAATAGAGTCATAGAAGAAAAAAAAATATTTTGCTTTTCAAATAGAAATATAATGCAAGATGCTTGAGTATTTTATATATTCCAGTAGCCAAAATGTAAGAAGACACAGGTGAAATAAAAATATATATTTATTTAACCCAACAAATCCAAAATAGTAGTTTAATATGTGCATTCCTTTTTTCTATAAGTCTTTGTATCTCTGTGTGCATTTTGCACTAGCAGCACGTCTCTGTTTGGACTAGTTAGTGACATTTCAAGTACTCTATAATCACACATAGGTAGTGGCTGCTGTGTTAGCACAGCTCTAGTTGGTAAGATAGTGGATTAATGCATACACACACTTCTTTACTGAAGGACTTTTCATAGCCATTGCCATGCTGATGATATACACCAGGCATGCTTAATTAACATCTGCTTAGGCAACACCATTTGGGACCTGCTGAGCTATACCACGTGGCACTCTTAGGTATAACTTCTTTAAGCCGCCGGGTTTTGAAAACATAGCTAACAAATAATTTATAGCACTGCATTTTACTCTACCACTAGCTAGCTAGTAAATATTGTATCACATACTTAGCATTTCTTAATTTGTCTGTTCATCTGAAAAATGAAACTTTGATGCCTAAATGAGAGCATTAGTAAAATACCGTGAGAAGAATCTGGCACACGTAGGCACTTAGGGAATGGATTTTGTATGCACTTTCTCTATGTAGTTATCATATTAGAAGGGACATAGTGTCTGTAATATATTTGAAACTGTATGTGAATTTATGGTCTTGAAAAAAATTCTGTAAAATTTTTCAGGGGACCCAAGTGAGAACTATGTTGTTTTATATGTGCACACAGGAGCAGGAAATCAGGGGCGGGGGAGGGGGAGTCTCAGAAAGAAGAAAGGAAGAATGGGCACTTTATACCAGCTCTACACGTTCCTCTCTGCCTGCAGTCAGAGAAACTCTTTAATTATTAGACTTTAAATGAGCTGCCCTTTTAAGAAAAACTACACAGTTAAAATTAATTTGTAACCTACTACAATATGAAATTTAAAAATGCAATGAATTGTATACCTAAGCCTGAAAAAATTCTATTTATTAGAGGTTAATTGCCTTATGAAGTAGGTTCGTATGAGAAATCATCCCTTATATTGACAGGTACTTATGTTTGTAAAAAAAAAAAAAAAGGAAAACATATGTTACACTCCAGTGGAGAGCTGCAAAATGAGTTCTGTATAAACAAGATATATTTTTCCTGGAAAGGGCCACATTTTACAGAATTGACAATTCAGAACTATTTATTTATTTTTTTTCTTAAATGAGAACATATTTATTCATAGAAAAATAGAATTTTAAAGCTGAAAGGACCTCAGACATAAATCCTTCTTCCACTTTTATTTTTATTGAGATAAATTTGCATACATTATATTAGTTTCAGCTGTACAACATGAAGATTTGAGATTTATATATATTAAAAAAATGATTACCAGGAAAAGTCTATTTCACATCAATCAGCATACATAGTTACAAAAATTTCTATTTATTCTCACGATGAGATCTATTAAGATTTACTCTCAGCAACTTTCAAATATGCTGTACAGTATTATTAAGTATAGTCACCATGTGGTGAGTTACATCCTTAAGACATTTATTTTATAACTGGAAGTTTGTGCCTTTTGATTACCTTCACCCATTTTTCCCAGTCCCCATCCTCTGCCTCTGGAAACCATATTTTGTTCTCTTTATGAGCTTGTTATTTTGTTATTTTGTAAGATTCCATATTCAAGTGAGATCATAAGGTATTTGTCTTTTTCTAACTTGCTTCACTTAGCAAAATGCCCTCAAGATCTGTGTTCTCATAAATAGAAGGCTTTCCTTCTTTTACACGGTTGAATAATATCGTTATGAACTTAGACATATACGTATATCACATTTCCTTTTCCCATTCATCCACTGATGGACAGTTAGGTTACTTTCAAGTGTTGGCTGTGATAATGTAAACAATGCTGCAATGAGCATGAGGGTATAGGTGGTTTTCCACACTGTTCTGTTTCCTGCAGATACAATATTCACAAGTGGGATTACTGGATCACATGGTAGTTCAATTTTAAATTTTTGGAGGAACTGCCACATTGTTTTTCATGGTAGCTGCACAAATTTACATTCTCATCAACAGTGCACTGAGCTTTCTTTTCTCCACATCCTCCCCAACACTTGTTATTTGTCTTTTTTTATATAATTGCCATTTTAACTGGTGTGAGGTGATAGCTCTTGTGGTTTTGATTTGCATTTCCCTGATGATTAGTGAGGCTGAGCCCCATTTCATGAACCTGTTGGCCATTTATACATCTTTAGAAAAATGTTTATTCAGAGCTTCTGCCCATTTTTAAATTGCACTGTGTGTGTTTGTTTTGTTGTTGTTTTTGCTATTGAGTTGTGTGAGTTTTTTAATATATTTTAGATATTAACCCCTTAGCAAATATATAGTTTGCAAATATTTTCTCCCATCCCATAGGTTATTTTTTTCATTTTTTGTTGATTGTTTCTTTGTTGTGCAGAAGCCTCTAAGTGTGATGTAGTCCTACTTCTTTATTTTTGCTTTTATTGCCTTTGTTTTGATGCCATTCCAAAAAATTATCACAAAGACTGCTTTCAAGGAGCTTACCACCTATGTTTTCTTCTAGGAGTTGTTACGGTTTCAGGTTTCATGTTAAAATTTTTAATGCAATTTGAATTAATTTTTGTGTACCCGGTAAGATAGTAATTCAGTTCCATACTTTTGCATGTGGCTGTTCAGTTTTTCCCATAGCACTTACTGCAGAGACAGCCTTTTCCCCATTGTATATTCTTGGCTCATTTGTCATGAATTAATTGACCTTATATACTTTGGTTTGTTTCTAGGCTCTTTATTCTCTTCCATTGATCTGTATCTGTTTTTATGCCAATACCATACTGCTTTGATTGCTATAGCTTTGTAACACAGTTTGAAATCAGGAAGCATGATGCCTCCAGCTTTGTTCTTCTATCTTAAGATTTCTTTGGTTATTCAGGGTCTTTTGTGGTCTCATACAAATTTTAAGATTGTTCTATTTCTGTGAAAAGTTTCATTGGAATTTTGATAAGACTTGTATTGAATCAGTATATTGCTTTCAGTCATATCCTTACCCAAGTATATGTTTACTGATTTTTTGAGGCAGGGAGAGACATCAATGTGAGAGAGAAACATTGATCAGTTGCCTCCCATACACTCTCTGACTGGGAATGGAACCTACGACCTAGTTATATGGCCTGACCAGGATCAGATCTGCAACCCCTGGTATATGGGATAATGCTCCAACCAATTGAGTGACCTGGCCAGGGCATGGATATTTTAGCAATATTACTTTTTCCAATACATGAGCGTAAAATAGCTTTCCATTTGTTTGTGTATTCTTCAATTTCTTTTATTAATGTCTTAGAGTTTTCATTGTACAGATCTTTCACCTCCTTGGTTAAATTTATTCCTCAGTATAGTATTCTTTTCGATGCCATCATAAGTTAATAGGATTGTTTTTTTAGTTTCTCAGATAGTTTGTGATTAGTGTATAGAAATGCAACAAATTGTTTAATATTGATTTTTTATACTGCAAATTTACTGAATTTGTGTATTATTTCTAATAGGCAATAGCATTTAAAATATAAATATATAAACTGTTCTGTGGGGCTGGCCACATACTTAAGTCCCACTGTCTACCAGAGCCAGGTGATTTAACGGTGTTTCCTAGGGTTTGTAAACCCTAGTTGGAACAGGTTTCTGGGAGGCAGTTGGAACTTGTTGTGAGGGAGAGAATGAGCACAGATATGGCATCCACCAGCCTCCCTTCCTACAGAATACCTCAGTCAGCCCCTGGATGTTTGTTGAATAAGGAACAGGCCCCTTAGGTTGAAGCTCCAGGATAGGCAAAGAGGCCTTTTTTACAGAAAGACTGGGGTATGTTTCATTTGCTTTCTCTGTTGTATCCTGGAGGTGGTGTTAACAGGAGAATCTTGGGTCTTCTTGCCAACATGGTAAAGAATTACAGATCAACAAGTGTATTAGTGTGTAAGCAGGGTTCATTAGTGTTATGTTCTCATAGAAGAACATGGGCCTTGCTGAGGTGGGCGTGGAAGGCATAGGTAGGTTCAGGGGATAGTAAGGGCAGCAAGATCAGGGGTGGCAAGAGCGTTAGGCCCTTTGTTGTGAGGACTTATACAGCTGGCGGGATGGGGGTGAAGAAGTTACATATTGATTGACCGGTAAAGGTGGTACCAGCTTTCCTGGGGTGGGGGGACACAACTACCCTAACTTAGGTATGTGTTGGGGTCTTTTTGCCCAAATCCTTATCTTGCTCCAGACTCTATTTATTCATCTTGTTGTAGAACACATATGTGACAGGAGGCAGTTAATTAAAGTTGGGGCAGTTACCCAAAGTTATTTATGGGCTCTTCCTGTAAGCATCAGAAAAATCATAAAACAGATAGTGACTAGAGGCATGCAATTAATCAAAGTTGTTTTATGGGCTTCTTTGGGCACTATGGACCTCCTCCTCTTCCTTATTCCAGACCTTGGTGTGAACACAAAGCTTCCAGGGCTTTCTTTCCCACATAGTGAAAACGATGCATAGAATTTCAAGGACTTTCCTCCTCCTTGCCTTGGTTTACTACTCATCCTACCTCAGTGATAAAAGGCATTTCCTGCCAACCAGGACACTAGATGCTGGCCAGCAACAGCAGCTCAGTCTCAGAGGTCTTCCTATGCTGTCTCCTGCTTCAGTGGTAACCAGCCAAGAGCTGCCTCTCCCATTTGTTACAGTCCCATTCAAGCCCTGCCAGCCACAAGAGACAGATAATCAAACAGGTGTCCACTGGATGGCAAACACAAAAACTGGGAGAGCAGATGCTTATACAAGCTTCCAGCCAGGAGATACTGTGACTCAAGTGCTCAGGAAATGGAGAGTACAGAGAAAGAGCATGCCTTCCAAGGTCTGGAGAGGATTACAATTACCCCTTAGATATGTGTTTAATTAGAAACCTGTCCCTAAGGATACAGCTATGAAGATGAGTTAATACGCCTCTTTCGCTGACAGACAGGGCACCTCAGTTTGTTCTTCTTGCTGTGTTCTGGGCTGGGTAGCAGGGTGAGAACTCTTTCTCTGTTTGTTACAGTTTTGTGGAAACCATGAGTATAAACCCCACTGGCCATCACTGCCAGGCGTTCTACAGGTGTCCACTGGGTGGCAACCACAAAAATTAGGGCTCCGGATAATGTATAAGCTCCTTTCCTGGAGATACCAGGCAGTCTGAACAAGGCAGAGGCAGAGCACCTGCTGGCCTCCTCCATCCATGGAGAGTACTTCATATGTGTCTTAAATTAGATGTTGGCCCCTAGGTTGATGCTTTAACATAAGCAAATAAGCTTCTTACACTGAAAGTCTAGGGGCTTTTCATTCAGCTGCTTCTGCATTGGGCCCTGGGGTGAGTGAGTCAGTGCACTCGAGCCTTTTAAGAAGTGTTTCTTAGGTCACTGGTCTTGAGGGTCTCATGGAGGCAAACCCTGCTGGATTTCAGTGCTAGATGTTTGGGGACTCATCTCTCAGATGAAAGTCTTAAAAGTTGGAATGTCTGATGTGGGGTTCAAACCCTTTGTTCCTCAGGAGAAGTTCAAGGTTTTGAGGTCTCTCAGGATTGTGGGTCACTGGGCTGGGGATGTGTTAAGGTAAGGTCGTGTCTCAGTTTCTCCTGCCCACCTCTATGTGGGTTTCTCTCTCATTCACTTAATGTGTACAAGGCACTTAGCTAGTTCTTTCCCCCGCAAAGGAAATTGTTCCATATGTAGCTGTAAATGGTGTCCTTGGGAGGAGCTGAGGTCAGCATCTTCCTACATTGCCTTCTTGAACCAGGATCCAGTACTACTTTATTTAATAAAAAATTGAAGCTCAAGTTGTCTGGAAGTAACTTTGACTTCACTCCTTTTTGATTTTCAAAAGTAAGAAAAGGGTCTTACAGCAATCACTTTTACAGAACAGAAAGAGTTCATTTTCCTGGCACTCGCAAAGCCAAACACTAGACACTGAGAATTGCACTGGAGAACTATTGACTATTTTGTTATGAATGGTGCCACCCAGGAGAATGGAAAGCTAGTGCTCCAAAGCCGGAACTCCCTGATGGCCTGTAGGTTACAGATTATGGGGACAAAATCCCAGGACACTGTGAGTTAGGGTTTTGCTGGGAGCCAATTGATGGGAGGTGAGAGAAGGATAATAAATCATTTCTTGAGGTCTTGAGGACAGTTTAGAAGTCAGTTCTAGGTCCCTCTCTGGTTTCACGGGAGAGTAGCCAGGGGGTTGTTTTTCCTTTGGGCTCAGGAGCTTAAACATAACTCAGGTCGAGATGTTATCCGTAGCCTGCCAGAGGTCCAGACCTTGGGACCATCAGTCAGGTCCCCGCTACTGTATCCTGCGGCTTTGGGGGTTGCTAATCAATTTTCCAGGAGAAAGGCTAAGTCTTTCTGAGGTGTACAGACACAGAGAGAGATGATTTCTAGATGGAGAATTTAAAGGTAAATTTAATCAAAATCATAAGGCCCTTCATTTTCATTAAAGTTTTCACAGAAAATAATTAAAATTCAAGAGTGCGTAACAGAAAATTCTAGGTCATAGCCAATTTCACACTGGCTTATTTTTCAAGACTAGATTTATACTACAATTGCACAGACATCTGTCAATTTAGTAAAAGTTAACTATTGTAGTTCTAAAGTAAATTCTTAAATCTTGGTAAGATAGAGTATACATATTTAGAGTTTGTCCAGGGATAAAAATAATTTTAAGAACGCTTTCATAACTACTGCAGTGGCAAAGGAATTTCTTTGGTTTCTGTTTCTTAGGCTCTGAAGAGTCCTACCTCAGGTACTTCCTTTAGGTAAAGCACCGGCATGCAATTCAGGAGAAAGCAGCACTTTCTTTTACTAGAAGTGGCACTCTATCACCTGCTAAAATAGTAGCTGAAATCTGCCTTGGTTGGTCTTCTAAGCATGCTTGGCTCCTCTCACATTTTAAAACAATTAAAATGCACTCTTTGTTTAAAAAACCACTTTGCGATGGCAGTATTCCCATTCACTTCATTGCTATGGAGACCCAGGAAGATGGAGGGTACATCAAGGAAGGTGGAAAGATTGGGACTTACACATGGTGCCGGAGAAGATTTATCACATGATAGGACTGCCCCAGGCCAGGCCTCCTCAGCCCTGGTCTGCATGATTGCAGCAAATTCATACTTGTGCATATTTGGATGTTTCTGGACTTTGATGAAATGTGTTTCGTAACTGTGAAAGTAACTAAAAAAGTCAAAGTAAATAATAGCAGTCACAACAGACACCAAAGCAAGCAGTCACTGGTTAAAAGAAAAAGGCCCGGGAAATAGGCCAATGGAGTTGTGAAACATGAAACTTTTGATATAAAGGCATTTTTAAATAGAAAGACTTTTAAAAAGAAACTGCAAAAGAAAATTTCCAAAACTAACTTCAAATTGGCATAAATTTTCCGTAGTTTTGGTTATATTTAAATAACTGACAAGTGTCTTGATTAAATGATACATTTTTTCCTCCTTCACATTTTCCTATATTAGTATCAATGTGAGACACTCAGAATATTTAACCGTAAGTTATGACAGAAATTTTGTTTTTGAGGCATTTCATCTAAAACTCATATCAACAGTTGTTTAAGGCTGCTTATAATTTAAAAGCACCCAAAAAATTAAATAGTCTTCGTAATCAACTAACAGTAAAAGTTATTGTTTACCACATGCCAGGCTCGCTTCTAAGTGCTTGACATGCATTGTGAACTTACTAAATACTGAAAAAAGCCATTAAGGTTAATGGTCTGGTTATTTCCTAGTTTATTATTTCTTTTTATTTCTTTTAGTTGTTGTTCAAGTCCAGTTTTCTGTCTTTTAGTCCCATCCCAGTCCACCCCGCTAGTGCTTCCCTCCTCCCTCCCAATTCCACCCCCCCCCGCTTAGTTTTTGTCCATGTGTCCTTTATACTTGTTCCTGTGGCCCCTTCCCCTTTTCCCCTGAAATTACCTCCCCTCTCCCCTCTGGTTACTGTCAGCCTGTTTTCTATTTCAGTGTCTTTGGTTATATTTTGCTTGCTCGTTTGGTTTGTTGCTTAGCTTCCTGTTAAAGGTAAGATCATATGGTATTTGTCTTTCACCATCTGGCTTATTTCACTCAGCATAATGCTTTCCAGTTCCATCCATGCTGTTGCATAGGGTAGGAGCTCCTTCTTTCTTTCTGCCGCATAGAATTCCATTGTGTATATGTACCATAGTTTTTTGATCCATTCATTTACTGATGTTGTTTCCAGCACCTGGCTATTGTAAATTGTGCTGCTATGAACATTGGGGTGCATAGGTTCTTTTGAATTGGTGCTTCTGGGTACTTAGAGTATAATCCTAACAGTGGAATTGCCGGGTCAAAAGGCAGTTCCATTTTTAGTTTTATGAGAAAATTCCATACTGTTTTCCATAGTGGTTGTACTAGTCTGCACTCCCACCAACAGTGTACTAGGGGCCCCTTTTCTCCACATCCTCTCCAACACTTGTTGTTTGTTGCTTTGTTTATGATGGGCATTCTCACCGGTGTGAAGTGGTATCTCATTGTAGTTTTAATTTGCACCTCTCTGATAGCTAGCAATATTGAGCATATTTTCATGTGTTTCTGTATCCTCTGTATGTCCTCTTTGGAGAAGCGTATATTCAAGACCTTTGCCCATTCTTTAATTGGATTGCTTGTCTTCTTAGAGTGGATTTGTGCAAGTTCTTTATATATTTTGGAGATTAAACCTTTGTCTGAGGTATCATTGGCAAATATGTTTTCCCATATGGTTGGTTCTCTTTTTATTTTAATGCTGTTTTCTTTGGCCGTGCATAAGCTTTTTATTTGATGAGGTCCCATTTGTTTATTTTTTTTCTTTATGTCCCTTGTTCTAGGGGACATATCAGTAAAAATGTTGCTGTGTGAAATATCTGAGATTTTCCTGCCTATGTTCTCCTCTATGACTTTAATGGTGTTCCTGCTTATATTTAAGTCTTTTATCCACCTTGAGTTTATTTTTGTGTATGGTGTAAGTTGGTGCTCGAGTTTCATTTTTTTGCATGTAGCTGTCCAGTTCTCCCAACACCATTTGTTGAAGAGGCTATCTTTATTCCATTTCATGTTGCTGCCCCCTTTGTTTAATATTAATTGACCATACAGACTTGGGTTTATTTCTGAATTCTCTATTCGGTTCTATTGGTCTATGTGCCTGTTTTTATGCCAGTACCAGGCTGTTTTGATTACAGTGGCCTTATAATACATTTTGGTATCAGGTATTGTGATCCCTCCTACTTTGCTCTTCTTTTTCAAAAGTGCAGCAGCTATTCAGGGTCATTTATGGTTCT
>PVKM010003887.1:36583-54999 GCA_004027735.1 Carollia perspicillata
ATATGCCATTGGTACTTTGATAGGTATTGCATTGAATCTGTAAATTGCTTTGGGTAATATAGACATTTTGATGATGTCAATTCTTCCAGTCCATGAACACGACATATGTTTCCATTTGTTTGTGTCTTTCTTGATTTCTTTCTTCAGTGTTGTGTAGTTTTCTGCATATGGGTCTTTTACCTCTTTGGTTAGGTTTATTACTAGGTATTTTATTTTTCTTTTTGCTATATCGAATGGGATTCTTTTCTTGATTTCTGCTTCTGCTGTTTCATTATTGGTATACAAAATGCCTTTGATTTCTGGATATTGACTTTGTATCCCACTGTTTTGCGAAATTCATTTATTAGGTCCAGCAGTTTTTCGGTGGAGTCTACAGGATTTTCTATGTACATTATCATGTCATCTGCAAATAATGACAGTTTTGGTTTTCCTCTTTTACAATTTGGATGCCTTTTGTTTCCTTTTCTTGTCTGATTGCTGTGGCTAGAACTTCCAATACTATGTGGAATAGAAGTGGTGAAAGTGGACAACCTTGTCTTGTTCCTGATCTTAGTGGAAAAGATTTTAGTTTTTGCCCACTGAGTATGATGTTAGCTGTAGGTCTCTCATATATGGCCTTTATTATGTTGAGAAATGCTTCCTTTATTCCCACCTTGCTCAGTGTTTTCATCATAAATGGGTGGTGTACCTTATTGAATGTTTTTTTCATCTATTGATATGATCATGTGTTTTTTGTCTTTGCTTTTGTTCATGTAGTGTATTACATTTACTGATTTGCGAATGTTGAACCATCCTTGCATCCCTGGGATGAATCCCACTTGGTCATGGTGTATGATCTTTTTAATGTATTGTTGGATGTGGTTTGCCAATATTTTGTTGAGGACTTTAGCGTCTATGTTCATCAGCGATACTGGCCTGAAGTTTTATTCCTTCATTGTGTCTTTATCTGGTTTTGGGATTAGGATGATGTTGGCTTCATAAAAAGAGTTTGGGAGTCTTCCATCCTTTTGAATTTTTTCGAATAGTTTGTGAAGGATAGGGGTTAGCTCTTCCTTAAATATTTTGCAGAATTCTCCTGTGAAACCATCTGGTCCAGGGCTTTTGTGTGTCAGTAGTTTTTTTATTACTGCTTCAATTTCTTCTGTTGTTATTGGTTTGTTCAGGCTTTCTACTTCTTCTTCACTGAGTTTTGGAAGATTATATTTTTCTAGAAATTTGTCCATTTCACCTAGGTTTCAAATTTCTTGGCATACAGTTCTTCACAGTAATTTCTTACAATGCTTTGTATTTCTGTTGTGTCAGTTGAAATCTCTCCTCTTTCATTTCTGATTGTGCTTATTTGGGTCCTCTCTCTTTTTTTTTGATGAGCCTGCTTAAAGGCTTGTTGATTTTATTTATCTTTTCAAAGAACCAGCTCCTTGATTCATTGATCCTAAGAATTGTGCTTTTAGACTCTATGTCGCTTAATTCTGCTCTGATCTTGGTTATTTCCTTCCTTCTACTAGCTCTGGGCTGTCTTTGTTGTTGTTCTTCAAGTTCTTGCAGGCATAGGGTTAGGTTGTTTGTTTGAAATGTTTCTATCTTTTTTAGGTAGGCCTGTATTGCTATGAACTTCCCTCTCAGGACTGCCTTTACTGTGTCCCATAAGTTTTGGGTTGTCGTGAGTTCATTTTCATTTGTTTCCAGAAAATTTTTGATTTCTTCCCTAATTTCATTCTTGACCCAATCATTGTTTAACAGCATGCTATTCAATCTCCATGATTTTGAGTGTTTTGGGTTTTTTCCCTCGGGGTTGGTTTCTAATTTCAGTCCCTTGTGGTCAAAGAAGATGCTTGGTATGATTTCAACTTTCTTGAATTTGTTGAGGCTTGTTTTGTGTCCTATCATGTGGTCTATCTTTGAAAATGTTCCATGTGCATTTGAAAAGAATGTGTATTTAGCTTCTTTGGGATGAAAGGCTCTATATATATCAGTTAAGTCCATTTCACCTAGGGCTTTGTTCAATGCCACAATATCTTTGTTGATATTTTGTTTAGAGGATCTGTCCATTTTTGACAGTGGGGTGTTAAAATCCCCTACTATAATTGTGTTGCTGTCAATATCTTTCTTGAAGTCCTCTAAGATTTTCTTTATGTGTTTGGGTGCTCCTACATTGGGTGCATATATATTTATAATGTTTATGTCTTCTTGGTGGAGTCTTCCCTTGA
This sequence comes from Carollia perspicillata, assembly GCA_004027735.1. Taxonomy (NCBI): domain Eukaryota; kingdom Metazoa; phylum Chordata; class Mammalia; order Chiroptera; family Phyllostomidae; genus Carollia; species Carollia perspicillata. The sequence continues at coordinate 38,791 of PVKM010003887.1, forward strand.
GTAGTATGAAGTGACCTTCTGGGTCTCTCCTTATGGCCCTTTTTTTGAAGTCTATTTTGTCTGATGTGAGTATTGCTACCCCAGCTTTTTTTTTTCCTGTCCATTTGCTTGGAATATTTATTTCTAGCCCTTTACTTTCAATCTGTGTAGGTCTTTTGTCCTAAGGTGGGTCTCTTGTACGCAGCATATGTGTGGGTCATGCTTTCTTATCCATTCAGCTATTCCATGTCTTTTAATTGGAGCATTTAATCCATTTATGTTTAAGGTTATTATTGAAGGTTCTTATTCATTGTCATCTTCGTACCTGTGTTCCTCTCTCTCTCTTTTCCTTCCTTTCCTTAAAGCAGACTCTTTAGCATATCTTGCAGAGCTGGTTTGGTGGAGGTGTATTCTTTTAGACTTCTTTTGTCTGAAAAGCTTCTTATTTGGCCTTCTATCTTGATTGAAAGTCTTGCTGGGTAAAGTATCCTTGGTTGTAGTCCTTTAGTTCTCATTACTTGGAATATTTCTTGCCATTCTCTTCTGGCTTGAAGCATTTCCATTGAGAAGTCAGTTGCTAACCTTATTGGGGCTCCCTTGTATGTTATTTCCTTTTTCTCTCCTGCTGCCTTTAAGATTCTCTCTTTGTCTTGGAATTTTGCCATTTTAATTATGATGTGTCTTGAAGTGGGCCTCTTTGGGTTCCTTTTGATTGGGACTCTCTGTGTTTCTTGGATTTGTGTGACTTTTTCTCTCATCAGATTAGGGAAGTTTTCTATCATTACTTTGTGAAATAGGTTTTCTGTCCCTTTTTCTTCTTCTTCTTCTCCTTCTGGTATCCCTATTATTCAGATATTATTACATTTCATATTGTCTGGTATTTCTCTTAATCCCTCTTCATTTTTTTCTGAGCCTCTTTTGCTTTTCCTGCTCTTTCTAGGTGTTTTTTTTCTATTTTGTACTCCAGCTCGCTGATCCGATCTTCTGGTTCATCTATCCTGCTTTTGATTCCTTCTACAGTGTTCTTCAGTTCAGATATTGTATTCTTGATTCCCTCTTGGCCCTTGTTGATATTTTCTATTTCCTTTTTCATATTGATATAGTTTGCAGTGAGTTCATTGTAGCTTCCTTGTAGTTTCTGGTAGTTGGTTGTGAGCTCATGGAGCTTCCTGGTGACCAATGCTTTGTACTCAACATCTGATAGTTGAGTTGCCTCTATTTCATTTAGCATTCTTTCCGAGGTTTCCTCCTTCCCTTTCATTTGGGGATTGTTTCTTTGTCTTCCCATTGTTTGTGAGACTCTTCTTATTGGCCTCAGCTTCTCAAATTGATCTGTTCTGGGTTTATGGTGTGAGCTTCTGTGATAGAGTACCTGTGAGGTTCAGTGGTGCAGTCTCCTTGGGTATCCTAGTGCTCACTGCTTCCTCCTATTCTTCTTTGTGATTGTCTGCTTTTTCAATATCTGCTACATTTTTTGATCTCCTATCTTTTTGTATGTTGTGGTACTGTTGGCTGTCTGCTCTGCTCCTCTGTACATCAGCCTGGTTTCTCTCCTGTGTGTAGGAGGAAGTGGAATCTGCTCCCTCTTACTAAGCCTCCATCTTCTCTACTTATTTTTTCCTAGTTTTTGAGTTGATAAAAAAGGAGGCAGGGCAAGATTAAACAACTTGCCGGAGGTTACTCAATTAATAAGACATTAGAGTCAGAATTTAAATCCAGATTGGATGCAGAGCCTAAGACACCACCACTACTTTATACTCTGTCTGAAATAAGACGCTCATAATGACAATGTGAACATCTGTAATATCGATTGATTACAGTTGCCATTAAAGTCATTTACACAAGGCACCACGGGTGGTTCTACACACAGTAGATTGTGTAAAAACGTTCGTGATAGTTTGTTCCTTAAGTAGCTTCAAATCTAATGGCTATTACATTAACATTAATAACTTTGAGATAAGTATAATAGATATCATGTGTCTTTTAAAAGATTTTGTATATATTTATTTATTTTTTGTTTATTTTCTAATTGAGATATAATTGACATATAACATTGTATTAGTTTTGGGTGTATGACATAGTGATTCAATATTAGATATTTCAATGTGCTCACCACAGCAAGTCTAGTTAACATATGTCACCATACATGATAACAAATGTTTTTCTCTGATGATGAGAACTTTTAAAATCTACTCTCCCAGAGATCTTCAAATATGCAATGCATATTTGACCGTGGCCGCCATGCTGTACGTGGCATCCCTAGGACTTGTTTTATAGCTGGATATTGTACCTTTTGACTACATTTACCTACTTTGCCCATCCCTCAACCCCAACCCAGCAACCACCAATCTGTTCTCAGTAGGATATTTTTTTTTAGATTCCACATATAAGTACATAGGATCATACTATACTTAGTTTTCTGCCTTATTTCACTTAGAAAAATGCCCTAAAGATTTCCTTCTTTTTAGGCTAAATTATACACAGACACACACACACACACGCTGTCTGGAAAAAGTCCAGCCATTTAAAAAAATTATTATTATTATTATTATTGTTTTTAAAGTACAGTTGTCTCCAATTTCCCCATCCCCTACCCCGCCACCCCACCACCCACACCTCGCACCCTCAATCCTATCTGCCTTTGGCTTTGTCCATGGGTCCTTTATACATGCTCCTGGACATCGAGAATGGTTTGTGTGATGTAGATGTTACCTGGCACCCAAGGAGAGTGGACTGGGATGCGCATGTGCAAGCAATGGTAACTTCACTGTACTATGTGGGGGTAACTTCACTGTACTTCACTGCCCGCAGAGCCCCCCCGGCCGTCACAGATGAAAATAAAGCTACCAAGACATAATTTGCTTGGGGAGGAAAGGTGGCTAATCTCTCAAGGGAGAAAGGCCATGAGTCCTTACCTCAATGGTATTTATTAGGTTCTCAACACACAGGGATACAGGTAAGGCTCATTAATCAATGTCAAGCAGTAAGGGTTAAACAATAGATAACAAAGAACTCTGAGGGCCTATTTTGAGTCAGGGTCAGATAGCTAAAGAGCCATAAAACTTTGAGGAACAAACTCACTTCTTGCTTGGATTCTTGTTTAATTGAGAGCATTTTAAACAAAAGCAGGTTTTACAGGATTTTACATATTCTTTCTCATGCCTGATTACCCCGGAAACCGCTGTAGCCAGAAGAGGTCTGCACCCCCCATCATGAGTCCTGATTCACGCTTAAGTGGATTAGAGCCAGGAAGTGCTTCTCCCAGATCTTCTCCCAGATGGTAAGGAGACTTGGGCTATGTCAAAATAGCCAGGGGTTTTTGAGGGTACTTCACCCTCACTTTGCTGCAGTCCCTGAGTCCTTTCTTAATGGCCTCTCACATGATCATGTCTGCTTGGGTTGCCTCTCCTCTGAGGGGTCGTACCCTTCATTGACTACTGACCAAGTGTTAGGGGCTAGAGATATCAGAAGCAGTGCTCTTGCCAGGGAGATAAGCTTTGTTGCCTCAGTGGCTCACAGTCCTGAGGTTGTTCACTCAGCCTTAGCTACAGGGGGCGGTTACAATTCCTAAAACCAGACAGAGTGGTTCCCAACAGTACTAGTCAGTCAGGGGTGGTAGATGTCCTTGTGTGTCCCTTGCAGTCAAAATGACAGAGTAGAGCCCTGGCTGGTGTGGCTCAGGATATTGAGCACCGGCCTGCAAGCCAAAGAGTCACCAGTTGATTCCCAGTCAGGGCACATGCCTGGGTTGTGGCCCAGGTCCCTGGTTGGGGACTTGTGAGAGGCAACCGGTTGAGGTTTCTCTCACACATCAATGTTTTGCTCCCTTTCTTTCTCCCTCTCTTCCCATCTCTCTAGAAATAAATAAATAAAATCTTTTTAAAAAAGAGCAGAGCAATGAATCTGCATCAAATTGTGCATTAAACTTGAACACTCTCTCACGGAAACTATTCAGATGATTCAGAAGGCCATAGCTATGGGCAGGCAACTGGTGACTGGCAGCTTCATCACAACAATGTGCCTGCTCATGCATCACATCTTGTGCAGTTTTTTGATGAAACATCAAATCACCCTGGTGACCCTGCCCCTCTACAGCCCAGATTTGGTGCCCTGAGACTTCTGGTTTTTCCCAAAAGTAAAATCATCTTTGAAAGGGAAGAGATTTCAGACCATAAATGAGATTCAGGAAAAAATGAGGCAGCAGCTGATGATGATTGGAAGAACTGTGGGAGGTCCCAAGGTGCTCTTTGAAGAGGGCTGAGGCATCCCTGTGCCATGTACAATGTTTCCTGTATCTTGTATCTTCTTTAATAAATGTCTCTATCTTTCATGTTACATGGCTGGACACCTTCTGGACAGACCTCATATCACATGGTCTGTATCAATTCATCTGTTAAGGGCACTTAGGTTGTTTACATGCCTTGGTAATAAATAATGCTGCAATGAATGGGGATACAGATATTTTCTCTACATATAGTTTTTGTTTTCTTTGGATATATTACTAGAAATGGAATTACTGGATCATAGGATAGTTCAATTTAAAATTTTTGAGGAGTCTCCACATTGTTTTCTGTAATCAATTTACCAATTTACATTCCCAACGTACTTGCACTTATTTGTTTTTTGATAGTAGCCATTGTAACAAGTATGAGGTGAAAGTTCATTGGGGTTTTCATTTACATTCTCTTAATGATTAGTGATGTTGAGCATCTCATGAACCTTTTGGACTTCTAAGCCTTTTTTGAAAGAAGATTTTATTCATTTTTAGAGAGAGGGGAAGGAAGAGAAACACCAATGTGTGGTTGTTTCTTGCATGCTCCTTACTGGGGACCTGGCCCACAACCCAGACATGTGCCCTGACTGGGAATTGAACCGGTGATCCTTTGATTTGCAGGCCAGTGCTCAATCCACTGAGCCATACCAGCCAGAGCTGGACTTTTAAGTCTTTGAAAAATGTCTACTCAGATCCTCTGCCCATTTTAAAATCTTTGCTATGAGTTTTATGAATTCTTTTCATATTTTGAATATTAACCCCTTAGCAGATACATGCTTTGCAAATATTATCTATTTTGTATTTTGCCTTTACATTTTGTTGAAGATTTCCCATACTGTGCAGAATTCTGTTAGTTTAATGTAGTCCTACTGTTGATTTCTGTTCTGCTTTTATTCCTTTTGCTTTAAGTGTCACTCTAAAAAAAGCCATCACCAAGGCTGTCGAGATGCTTACCACCTATGGTTTCTTCTAAGAGTTTTATAGTTTTAGGTCTCTGTTCTTGTCTTTAATTCATTTGGATTAATTTTTAATCTTTAAATTTTTGTGTATAAGATAATGGTCCAGTTTTTCCAGTAGCATTTATTGAAGAGGCATTCCTTTCCCCATTTTATGTTGTTGACTCTTTGTCATAAATGTATTACAATGTATGTGTAGGTTTATTTCTGGGTTCTCTATTCTGTTCCATTGATGGATATCCCTGAATTTATACCAATACTGCGCTGTTTTGATTACTATAGGCTTGCAGTGCAGTTTGAAATCAGGGAGCTTGATGCCTCCAGCTTTGTTCTATTGTATTTTTATAGTTGACACTGAATAACATAATGCAGGGCTTCCAGTTACTGGCCTGCACCCCCTGTGCAGTCAGATGTCCACATACACATTTTGACTCCCCCAAAACTTAACTACTGGATTCTTACTATTGACCAGAAGTCTTAATGGTCATATAAATAGGCACCTAACCCCTATTTTGTATTTCATGTGTATTATACTATATTCTTACAAGAAAGTATGCTGGGGAAAAGAGTAAGGAAGTCATAAGGAAAATACACTTAATAGCATTTATTTTAAAAAAATCCATGTATCAGTAGACACCTGCAGTTCAAACCCACATTGTTCAAAGGTTAACCATAATCTAAAGAAAGTACTCTGGTTCAGATAAACTGAGAAGCTGGGAGTGGGGGTAGTTAAATGGCTATTTTTAGACATTTTCTGGGATTAAGGTAACATTCTTTAGAGTTTTCCAACAGACAGAAAGTCACAAGCCATAGGTTTGAAACCTTGATCTGTTCTTGTTCCAGCAAATTATCTTCTCTGAGCCTCTTTTGAACTATCTCACAGTTACTATTGGTTTTCAGTAAGAATATATGCATTTTAGCGAGGACTTTTCAGTAAGAGATGGACCTAGACAATGACATCAAGCATAAAGGCGTTTCTTAAACCAGTACTAAAATTATGGCAATTTTAGAAACCAGAATGGCTTTATGAACCTTAGGAATGGGAATGAGGACTATGTTGCTTCTGTGTGGGTCACTTGCCCAGTGACAAAAGTGCAGGAGTGGTCAGGACTGAGCCTGTGGACAGGAAGGTGAGAACTGATAGGCAACCAGAACTGTGCAGTTCCCAAAAGGGCAGACTAAAGGACAAAAACCATTTGAATCTAAAAAAGACATAACAAACAGAAGTGCTAATACAAAAAAAAATATTAATAAACAAATGAATATTCCCTCATGTTCTGGGCATTGTTTTAGCATATCAGGTAGTAAGTACATAGTATAATGCTTGGAAGAAAACCCAGGCTATGTGTTTGGAACCATCCTGCCTGGTTTCAGGAGGTGCAAACTAGCCAACAGGTAAAAAGGCCCCACAGCTAGGGGACCTTGGGACCATAAGCCATTAAGGATACAAAAATTATTTTCCCAGCAGGGGTTCAGCCTTTGCTCCCTTTACTTCACCCTGCTTGGCCCCTGGAGGATGACTGGATAGTCAATGATGGGTAACATGCCTCAAGGAAGGAACAACCTAAGATAGGCACAGTCACGAAGGGGCCATCAGGAAAGGACTTATAGGATTGTGGAGGGGCAAAAGACCCTCACCCATCGGCTTTATCATAGCCTGAGTTCTCATTCTACCTGTAAAAAGTCTCCTAATCTCTTGGCTGCCTTATTCCCCCTGCCTGATTCTGGCCTGAAACAATGAAGGGGGTTGCAGCCCTGTGCTGGAACAGGTGGTTCTCAGCAGGGAGGGGCGATCAGGCCTGAGAAAGAATGCATAAAGCCCTATGAAACCTGCTTTGCTAAGAATGTCCTCAATTTAGATGTTAAGGGTCCTAACACAAAATAAGTTTGTTTCCCAAGGTTTTACAGCTGATTGGCATCACCATCTACCAGACCCTGACTCTAAAGGACCCCTGTGATCCCAGAAATGTTATCTGTAAACCATACCTTTCTTTGACATACATCCCTACGCAAGCTAAACTCAGTAAAAGCCTCAGAGAGAGGCTTGACACCTTTCTCCTCTGAGACTGGTCAGCCTTTCCTCCCCAAGCAGATCATGTCTCGGTAGACTTATTCTCACCTGTGGCAGCCAGGGGAACTCTGTGGGCAAAGCGCCCCCACAGCCATGCACGAAGCACTGTTTGGATGTAGTATGGGAGAGGAGTGGGTATTACAGGCCCAGATGATGAAGGGCCTTGAATGGAAGACTAAGTTAGATTGGATTTTGACAAGTCAGAGCCTATGCATTTTAACACACGAGATACACAGGCAGTTCTGTATTAGAATAACCAACCTGGATTGGAGAAGGGAGAAAAGGGAGGTGGGGGATTTCCTTAAGAAGCCATTCAAGTCAAAGCTATGCAAGGACGTGAACTCAGTAGGTGGTCATGGGGACAGGAAGAAAAAATAAACCAACCAACCAGTCAACCAGATGTCAGGCAGTGGGAGAGCAGAACTGTGAGCAGTGGTGGCTGATGAGAGATAGAGATGAGGGCTAAGAAGAGTTCCCAGCAGCTAAAAACCTCCGCAGTGAGTGAATAAATGAACGACGGATGGTACAAGTAGGTAAAATGGCAAAGTCAGGGGTGAGAAGGAGAATTCTGGCAGGCAATTCCAAATGTGACACCATGTCTCATCAGAAAACTTGGGGCAGCAAAAAATTAATCTTCTAGAGTAGATGAAATTGCAAAAGGCACAAATAGAAAAACAAATGAACGTATTACAGACTGATACTTAAATCCTAATGCAAAAATGTGTGTTTAGCCAACAGGTTTATAAAATTTTAAAAATTTAAATTTATTAGGATTTATTAGTAACACAATTACACAGAATAAAGTTTAGGAATTCATCAATTATGATCACCAATATGTGCTTCTTTGTGGCTTTTTAAACTGTATTCCTCATGATTCAAATTTATTCAGTATAGTTGAATTTCATACATAGCTTCACAATATGGATATTACAGTTCTCCCATTGGTAAAATTAATAAAAACATATCTTTCATGAAAGGCACATAAAGAATCTAAACTAACACACTTAAGGAACTTTGATAACTCTGAACTTCTTTAGATTAGAGAGAAGAAAAACAAATCCCAAGATGAAACATATAAATGTACTTTGTGGTCACCCATCCATACACATGTACGCATAGTTCAACAAATACGCTTCGACAAAATGACAGCACATAACTCAACTCAGAAACTACTTATCCACAGAGGTCACTGACAGGCTTTTTCAAGATGAGTGAAAAAAGGCAAGTAGGGTGGGGAATGACGTTCATTTTCAGAAACGAGGTCACTGGACATCATGAATAACCAAAAGAAAAATGACTACTGAAGTTCAACAGCTAGCTGGTGGTAACACTTATTTGAGCACACATACAATCGCTGACTTTATTAAATACTGTTACTCATCTTCTAAGTGTAATTGCCTGTTTCATTCCCAGAAATAACAGCAAAATTTAAAAAGGAGGAAATTTAAATAATCGAAGGGAAAAAAGTAATTTTAATATAGTGTGATGATTAAATCTGAAACTAGTTACGTATGAATTAAAAGCTTGCATTATATCAGCAGCAGAACATTTGAAGATCTTTCTTATTATCTTCCAAAGAGCTATCATATATGCTAGGTACAAGAGACTTCCCAAAGGAAATACACAAATGAATGTCTCAAAATTCATTATGCTGACATATTTTTTTACCCAAAATGCCCTCATTGTCCACCTAAACTTAGTTATAAATAAAAAGGTAATTATTTAAAGTGTATAAAAATTAATCTGGCACCACCTTTAAAGTAATGCCTGAATACCATCCAAATATTAAAATTCAAAGTGAAAACAAACCAACTGAATAAAAATTAAGTATTTATAAGTCTAAGATAGTATATCCTCAAAATATAAAATTTTAGTTTTTCAAACCAAATCTAATGTAGAATCAGATTAGCATGCAATCTTAAAAGAAAAAATAAAATGCATACAATGTTTAAATAATCCAAAGGCAGATATATTCATCCTCTTTAAGAACATTTCGATAAAGCATTAAATTCAAAGAACAAATCATGTTATTAAAATAGTCTGTGCAGTATTTGTACAAATAACATTTTTATGATTACAAGATTATCAAGATAAGGGCTGCAATGTTCCCTAATATTAATTACTGTATTTAAAAACTTACAGGGCATGAACATAAATAAAACTGTTTAAAACTGGAAAACATGGTAACAGTCTGTCACTGACTACAAAGTACTTAATATTTCTGTTATTTCCAAAGCAATCACACTAGAATTGTAAGTTGCTGCTCTTGAAACCTAAAAGCAATGTGGAAACCCATAATGTGGAAAACCAAAGTTATAAATACATGTATACATACATTTGCATATTTACACTTACGCAGAAATCCTCAATATACTAGAGCCCAGCTTTAACACTGCCCTTAGTTTCACACTGCAGGACCACCTTTCACACTTAAGAAAGGTTTTTTTTTTTTAACTTTCAGTTAAAAAAACATAACAGAACAAATTTGGTCAGGTCCAGATGTGTTTGCTGTGTACTAACTACATTCTGTGTTGCTGCAAGACTCTAGTCTAAAGAGATCCACATGTAAGTACTCATTTGGTTTGAAAATACATTTAACCATTCACTGCAAAACTTAGAAGAGACCACAATCCTTTAGATTATTTTTTATGATGACATCTGTTACAGCATCAAAAACAAACTGCACATTCTTAGTATCTGTGGCACATGTGAAGTGGGTGTATATTTCTTTTGTGTCCTTTCTTTTATTGAGGTCTTCAAACTGACATTGAATATATGCAGCTGCCTCTTCGTATGTGTTTGAGCCTAAGATGAGAAAAGGAAAAAAACAAGTTAAAATTAGTATACTGCTAAGAAAAACGGACCGACCTTAAATACTGAATTCAGTTTCATACATTTAAAATATTTGAACTCTATAATTGCATTTTTCCTTGTAGAATAAGAGAAACTACTTCTAAATTAAAAATACCCAATGTGAACTACCTTTAACTGACTATATAAGTTACCCTTAAAAAAAACCTAAATCTTCATTCCTGCTTCAATCTCCAAATGCCAGATGCCCTCCTTTTTCATATTCCTTGTACTGTATACTCACTCAGTCCCCTGTACTCTATAACCGCTATTTCGGTTATAGTCTACTGGCTGATCAAAAAATGCTGGTTGACTGCTGATCAGTATTTTTACTCCCTTTTCTATATACACATTAATGAGCATTTCTCACTCATTTTTCCTTATTAAAAATTGTACAAGGGCCCTGGCTGCTGTAGCTCAGTGGACTGAGCGCTGACCTATGAACTAAAGGGTTGCCAGTTTGATTCCCAGTCAGGGCACACGCCTGGGATGCAGGCCAGGTCCCCAGTAGGGAGTGTGCGAGAGGCAATCACACACTGATGTTTCTCTCCCTCTTTCTCCTTCCCTTCCCCTCTCTCTAAATAAATAAATAAAATATTTTTTAAAATTGTACAAGAGTCTACAGTGTAGTTTATGGCTATGAGGTTACGAAAAGTGAATGATATGTTCCTGCTTTGAGGTAAATGAGTCAAGACTTCTGAGGACAAACACTCTGGAAATTCTCTGGCAGTATCTAAAGGTAATCAATCGCACACATGCTCTGTGACCCAGCAATTCAGTTTGCAGATGTGCCCTTGACATATAACATATAAAGACTTTTAATAGCAGAACTTCTAGTTTAGGCAACAATCCAGATAATAAATTCCAGTATATTCATAAAATGAGCTGCTGTAGAGTAATGAGAAATAAGAACGAAAGCACTATTGCTACACACAATAGCATGGATGAGCTTCATTAACATACTGTTAATCAAGTAACACCAGGTACAAAAAGACTATACACTGTATGACTCAAGTGATGATTAGAAAACAAAGAAGTTCGATAACAATCAAAATTAATCAATGAAGATAAGTCGTAATAATGGTTACTGTGTGTATGTGGTGGGAGGGGCATGACAGGGCTTTTGGGAACCTCAAAATGACCTGAATGGTGAATGTATCAGTATGTTTACTTCTAAAAATTCAATGAGCTTCACATTAGTGTTGAGTGTTTGTGTATCTATGTTTTTTTATGCACATATATATTACTTCATTAGAAACAAAATTTTTTTTAAGATTATATTTATTTATCTTTAGAGGGAAGGGAAGGAGAGAGGGAGAGAAGTATCAGTGTATGGTTGCCTCTCGTGTGTCCCTTGCTGGGAACTGGCCTGCAACCCAGGCATGTCCCCTGACTGGGAATCGAACCGCGGGTTGTTTGGTTCACAGGCTTGTGCTCAATCCACTGAGCTACACCAGCCAGGGCTGAAACGAAATTCTTAAGTCTCTTTTTTGCAGTGATAACACAACACTACTTGTCTGGCTTTCAAGGTCTCTACTACCCAGCCTGCTCAGAGGATCTGCACTCTGAGACCCTCTCTTCCACATCGCAGGCTCTCCTCATGCCATGAGAACCCGATATTCAAACTGCCACCTGTGTGACCGCAGCCTTTCCCTCCAGTTAGTTCGCCAGTTGTTTGTGCATCTTAGCTACAGTAAATGTGCTGTAATAAACACAGGCGTGCAGATAGCTTTTTGAATTGATGTTTTGTTTTCTTCAGATGAATACCTAAAGGTGGGCTTGGTGAATTATGTGGTACTTAATGTTTTTAAGTTTTTAAGAACATCTGTAATTTTTTCCATAGCAGAGACACAAATTTACATTCCCACCAAAATAATAGTGTACAAGGATTCCCTTTTCTCCATATCCCTGCTGACCCTTGTTATTTCTTCTCTTTTTGATAAATGGCACAGGTATGAATTAATAGTTCATTGTGGTTCTGATTGGCACTTCCCTGATGATTAGTGATGTTGAGCACCTTTTCATGGACCTGTTAGCCAGATGCATGTCTTTCTTAGAAAATATCTTCCAGTTTCTCTGCCCATTTTTAAAATTTATTTATTTATTTACTTATTTATTTATGCTATTTAGTGGTATTGGTTCTTCCTATATTTTGGATGTTAACCCCTTGGCAGATAATATATCTGTCAAGATACATGCTTTGCAAATATTTTCTCATTCCATATATTGCTTTTTCATTTTGTTAATGGTTTCCTTTGCTGTGCAGAAGCCTTTTAGTTTGATGTAGTCCTACTTTTTGCTGTTGGGGTCAATCCGAAAAACCTTTACCAAGGCTGATGTCAAGGTGCTTACTACCTGTTTTCTTCTAGGAGTTTTATAATTTCAGGTCGTATGTTCATGTCTTTCATCACTTTAATTTTTGTGTATAATATAAGGTAGTGTTCCAGTTTTCTTTTGCACGTGGCTGTCCAGTTTTTCCAACACCATTTACGGAAGAAACTGTCTTTTCCCTAGTACATATTCTTGGCTCTTTTGTCATAAATTAATTGACTATATATGTGCTGGTTTGTTTCTAGGTTCACTATTCTGCTCCACTGATTTATGTGTGGTTTTTATACCAATACCATACAGTTTTGATTACTATTGCTTTGTAATACAGTCTGATATTAGGAAGCATTATGCCTCCAGCTGTGTTCTTTCTCAAGACTGCTTTAGCTATTCAGACTCTTGTGGTTCCTAACACATGTTTTAGGATTTTTTATCCTCTATGAAAAATTCCACTGGAATTTTGATAGAATTGCATTGAATTTGTAGATTGCTTTGGGTAGGATGAGTATTTTTTAACAGTATTCTTCCAATCCATGAACATATCTTTCCATTTATCTGTGTCTTCAATTTCTTTCATCATTATCTTACAGTTTTCAGTGTATAACTCTTTCAGCAACTTGGTTAAATTTATTCCTAGGTATTTTGTTCTGTTTGATGTAATTATTATAAATGGAGCTTTTGATTTCTTTGACAATTCATTATTACTACAGAAATGCTACAAACTTTTGTATATTAATTTTGTATCCTGGAACTTTACTGAATTGTTTATTAGTTCTAGTAGTTTTGTAGTGGAATTTTCCATATATAATATCATGTCACCTGCAAATAATGATAGCTTTTCTTCTTCCTTTCCAATTTGGATACCTTTTACTTTTTTTTCTTGCCTAATTTCTCTTCCTAGGACTTCCACTACAATATTGAATAAAAGTAACAAGAGTTGAACTCCTTGTCATGTTCCTAACCTTAGAGGAAGGGAAACCTTTTAGCTCGTCAGCACTGACTATGTTAGTTCTGGGCCTATCATGCGTGGCCTGTATTATGTGGCAGTACATTCCCCCTACACCCACTTTGTTGAAAGTTTTTATCATAAATTGATGGATTTTGTCAGACATCTTTCTGCATCTGATTTTTATACTTCTTTTTGTTAAGGTGGTATATCATACTGACTGATTTGAAGATGTTGAATCATATTTGCATCCCTGGAATAAATTCTACTTGACTATGTCCTATGGTCCTTTTAATGTACTGTTGAATTTGATTTGCTAATATTTTATTAAGAATTTTTGCATTTGTGTTTATCAGGGATACTGACCTGTAATTTTTTTCTTGTGTTGCCCTAGTCTGATCTGGGTGTCAGGGTAATGGTGCTCTTGTAAAATGAGTTTGGAAATACTCCATCCTCTTTTACTTTGGAAAAGCTTAAGAAGAAATAGTATCAATTCTTCTTTAAATATTTGGTAGAGTTCACCAGTGAGGCCATCTGGTCATGGACTTTTATTTGTTGGAAGGTTTCTGATTACTGATTCAATCATTTTGCTGGTAATACATCCATCTAGATTTTCTATTTCTTCATGATTCAGTCTTCAGAGGCTATACATTTTTAGGAATTCACCCATTTTTTTCTAGGATGTCAAAACACATTTTAACTCTTTCAAAGTTGCTCACAGACCATATATTTTTACAAATAAAATTCTATTTTATTTTATTAAATCATAATAGGGTTGGTATTCTGAAACTCTAAAGCACCAGTGTTTTGTTCAAACAGAAGGTAATGAATGCAACCACCATATCAAAAACACAGGGACGGGTAAAAGTAAGTTTATAGTTGTTCATATGGAAAATAATACAATAATAAATAATAATACAAGAATAAACTCTGTGTTCTGTGTAATCACAACTGTAAATCTACTTTTTGCCACACCCTGTATGTGTTTGGAAAACAACGTTCATTCCGTGCCTAGCTCAATGTTATGTACATGTACGAGGCCTGTGCAGAAAGTACACAGCCACGTAATATTTAAAAAGAGACAATTATTGAAGAAGATACAAGAAAAACTATACATAGGACAGTGACACCTCAGTCCCCTTCAAAGTGGGCATCACAGGACCTCACTCAGTTCTCCCCATGTCTCTCAACACTGCAAAATCCTTCAATGGAATTGCCATCAGTTGCCCCGTGGTATTTTCCTGAATCTCATCAATGGTCTGAATCTCTTCCAAAAGTTGATTTTAGTTTGGGGAAAAGACAGAAGTTACAGGGCACCATATCTGGGCTGTAGTGGGGCTGAGTCACCTGGATGATTTGATGTTCTGCTGAAAAACTCTGCACCAGACATGATGCATAAGCAAGCACTTTGTCATCATGAAGATGCCAATCACCAGTTGCCCATAGCTTGTTTTTTTCATATTGCATCTCTCAACTGATGAAGAATATTGAGGTAGTACCCCTTAATTTTGGCCCAGCGGGGTGTACTCATGATGAACAACACCTTCCCAAACAAAAAACACAGTTAAGATGGTCTTGATCTTGCTGTGACTCTGCCACACCTTCTTTGGTTGTGAAGAACTAGGCAACTTCCGTTGGGATGACTGGGCCTTCATTTCTGGATTATAGCCATAGACCACAATTTATCTCTGCCTACAACCTTCTTGAGGAAATCTGGTTCACTGGTAGCAGTTTGAATCAAATCATTAGCAATTGCAGCACCATGTTCCTTCTGCTCTTGTAGAAGTGGTGGAATGAATTTTGTCATGACACGTTTCATGCCAAGATCCTGCATCAAAATCTTGGACACAGTAGTTTTTGGAATCCCCAGATCATCTTCTAGTTCTTGACTGTCAGCCACTCATCTTTGTTGATTGCAGCCCATACACTTTCAACATTCTCAGGTGTTCTGCTTGTTGCAGGCCTTCCAGAACACGGATCACTTTCAACAGATTCTCAACCATCTTTGGAAGCATTCATGCCACACTTTTATTTGCACTGCCCTCACTGCATAGTCTCCAAGCCTTCCAAATCATCCCAATAGTTTCTGTGCAGGAATGTTTAACTTAACACAAAATTTGATGCGAATTTTTTGCTTTGCTCAGTCATTTTGAATGTGATGACCACACAGTACACACGATCACTCAATGGTGTCTACCACCCCCACTGACTAGTACAGTGAAGTCATCATTGTTCAGGCATGTGCATTCCAGTCCACTCTCCTTGGCTGCCAGGTTATATTGATATCGTGCAAACTGTTCTCATTATATTAACAATGACCTGGACTTTTTCTGGACAGACCTCTGGGTCTGTCCCAAGAGCAACAAGATTTATGACTGAACTAATAAGCACATTCCTCAGTCTGATTTTAAGTCTTAAGAATGGTAAGGATGAGGCTGGGGGAGAATGTGATAGGTATTTTCTAACATGTGATAGAACTGTCCTAAATAAAGCTAAGTACAGATGATAATATGGTTCAAGAATGGAGTATGGGAGGTTGATGGTATAATTCAAAGGGAGATAGAGAATTAAGAAAAACAAAATACATTCAGTTTAGCTTGAGTTTCAGGTGCTAAAAAACATGTACATGCTGAACAAAGTAGTTGGAAATGTAAGCCTGATGCTCTAGAGAGAAACTGGAGTTGACAACAGAGTTTAACATAGTGAGAATGAATATGACCATGGAAGAATAGAGTGTAAAAGATTACAGATCTGCAGCTGGAATGTGGTGAACTGCCAACATACAGATAAACAGAAGAGGAGAGAG
>PVKM010003888.1:0-54915 GCA_004027735.1 Carollia perspicillata
GAAAAATCAATGACACCAAAAGGTAGTGTTTCAAAAAGATCAACAAATTGACGAACCTTTAACTAGACTGACCAGGATAACAAGAAAATGACTCAAATTGCACATATCATTAGCATTGCTTTGTTATAATCATTTCCCAGGTCTTCCCTTGGCCCCACAGACATGGGTTCTGGAAAGATTTCAGTCATTTCCTTAGAGCTTTTTGGGCACGGGGTTGAAAACTTGCTCTCCTAGAGTTTTGTACATGTATCTACCAGTTGCTGGAATAGCAAAACAATTATTGCCTCTGTGCCTTTTTAGATGCTTTAGATGAGACCTATTTTGTACATACTTCAAAAGACAAGAAGATCTCAGTAGCTTTTTTTAAAAAATTATTTATTTATTTTTAGAGAGGGGAAGGGAGAGAAACACCAATGTATGGTTGCCTCTTGCATGCCCCCAACTGGAAACCCAGCCTGCAACACAGGCACCTGCCCTGACCAGGAATCAAACCGGCGACTCTGGTTCTCAGGCCAGCACTCAATCCACTGAGCCACACCAGCCGGGGCTCAGTAGCTTTTTGTGTGTGTGTTTTGTTTATATGATGTGCTTTCATTTGCCCTAGACTTCAAGGCTGATACAAAAGAAAATGAAAACAACTTATGTTCAATAGTGGTCAAGTGCTCTCATTCCTTTGGGGAAGGCTATCCCACACACTGGAGAAAATACCAGGGTTGAAAAGAAGTAACCTAGAGAATGAGATGGCAACTAGGCAATGTGCCCCTTCTCCCTTCAAAACAAAGCCAGCTTACCAAGGGCTCTATTGTCAGCCCTGTGGACCGCTCATTTGTGAGATGAAGTAGTTCAAAAAGTGATATGAGTTCTCCCAGTTCCTACCACCTTTCACCCAGTTTTAAAAGTGGGAAATCCAGGAGTTGTCATCCCTGATGCCTTCCTACCCCACCCTCCAGTACATCCTGTAGATTTCTTTCTCAGTAACTCTCACCTCTGCTGATTTCTCTGCACCCTGCAGCTATGGCCCTGGTCTGAGATACAAACACTTCCTTTTGGACTCTGTAATATCTTCCAAAGACAAGTGCCCAAACCCATTCTTGGACCTCTCTGTTCCCTTCTCACTGCAAGTCTGTTTCTGTTGCTTCCCAAGACGAATCCCTTCAACTGCTCTTAGAATAAAGCCCTAGCCTTCAGGCTGACCCAGGATGGGGGTCCTGATTGACTGGGCACCCCTTCCAGTATGTGCCCTCCTGTCATTTAGAGTTTTGTGCCTTGTACACCAGTCTGCTCCCCCAGGAGCCTTTGCACTTAGGGCTGTCTCAACCTCCTTGCCTTTGCCTCGTGAACATCATCCTACTAAACTCACTCAAACTGCCCCAGACATCTTCCCTGAGTGCCCAAGACTGGACTCAATCTCCTTGTCAGAGCCTCCTAATAATACCTTGTACTTTTCTTTGTGACAAAGGGTTAAGCTGAGACTAGGAATGGCAAATGCTCCTCTCACCCCATTTCAGACATCACTTACTGTCAACAGCCTAAATGTCACCCACAATCCTCTTCAACACAGTGTTCCAAGCAGCCACTACAGCCTGATCGGGCTGATGGTTTTTTATGGTTTCAGCTTTTGTACTGTGGCCAACCTATTTCTCAAATCTTCAAAGTCCTAAATTTTCCATCCTTCTTAAGCTTCTTGTACTGTTACCCTCCAAAACTGCTCTCACACATCTAAACCAAATTTGCATTACAATTAGAATCCATTTCCTGGAAATGATTGTACTTTACTAAAAATCCTGAGAGCTTTGTCTACTGACCTAAATATATATATATATATATACATGAGTAAATCCTAAAACACTGATTACAACTTTATGAAAGCAGAGAAGAAAAGCACTGAGGAATAATTCATAAGCCTATGGTGCAACTATGGTAATAGGATGGCTCATCTAATCACAGACTCCCTCTTATGACTTCACTGTCGGTCCGCACAATGTTTTCAGAGTGCTGCACACTGCGGTGCATTTAATGGGCTTCAGTTACAGCATTAACAGCTAATGTTTACTGAACAAATTATTATGAACCAAAGATGGTCTAACAGCTTTTCGTACACGGACTCACTTAATCCTCATCAATAACTCTAAGAGGTATATGCAATTATGATCACCCCCATTGTACACACAGGGAAACTGAGGCAGAAGCAAAGTAGAAAACCAAAATGAAGATTTTTTTTAAATCCTCACCCAAGGACTTTTCTCCCCTCCTTCCAGAGGAGTGGCAGCGGGGGAGAGAGAAACATCGATCTGCTGCCTCCCATATGCGCCCCAGCTGGTTATTGAACCTGCAACCCAGGTATGTGCCCTGACCGGGAATCAAACCTGCAAACTTTCAGTGCACAGTTCGATGCTCTAATCAACCAAACCACACTGGCCATGGCAACGTCTCAGAAATATATTGTTATTCACCATGAGGCATCTTGTACGCTTCTAACAAAAACAGACCGTGATTACCCTGGCCAGTGTAGCTCAGTGGATTGAGCGCGGGCCTGCAAACCAAACAACCACGGTTCAATTCCCAGTCAGGGCACATGCCTGGGTTGCAGGCCAGTTCCCAGCAGGGGAGGCATGAGAGGAAACCATACATTGATATTTCTCTCCCTCTCTCCTTCCCTTCCCCTCTAAAGATAAATAAATGAAAAAAAAATTAAAAAAATAGACCATGATCCCTGGCATTTCACTGGCTGCAATGCCAGCAGTGGTTTAGACTTCTTACAACAAACCATCCCACATCTGATTTTAGTAGAATGTACAGAAACCTCACAGCAACTTGTACGTATATTTTGATTAAGTAATTCCCTTCCACCATCCACTACACAAAGTGGTGAGATCCTTTAACAAATTATAAGCCAGGGACCATCAAAGAGTCTGGGCTCTGCACCATGTCTGCTCAGAGACGCAGGCTGTAATTTTAGACAGATGTTAGTGAACTTGGGGAATCCTGGTGTGTGGACTTGGTTGCCTCCAACCCCAGATGGCAGGGGAAGCAGCCGTACTCCTTGTCCAGATGACCCAGAAAACGTTTCTTAATGAATCGTCCGGCATGACTCACGCCGGCTCCCACATCTGGCAGATCTGGGTTACATCACTCATGGTCCTCAGTGTCCTGCGGGTTCCTGGGAACACAGTGCCCAGAGTCAAGTGCACCAGCTGCAGCAACCGGCTGCATTCACACGCCTCTCTGCGTCACTCTGACGGCCACAGGCAAAGGGGTTGGCTCCAGCTTCCAGTTCCAGAGGCTGAGCCAGCCACCCCTCAGGAGGCCACCTCCTCTCACTTTCCCATGAGCCTAAGTCACCATGAAAGTAAAATTCCATGCCTGGAGGTGTCCAGGGAAGGACTGTATTCTCTGGCTTTCTACACTAATAGCTCCTGGCACCATAATTCAACTGCATTAGCGGTGCTAATCTGGAGAGCAGAAAAAACACACTAAAAAACCCTGAGCCATTCACATTCCTTGAGTAGGCTCAGAGGAGAAAAATAAGTATGCACTTTGAAAGAACTTCCAACAAGAAATATTGACTTAAATATCTTGAGGCAGAAGGTGGTGGGTGGCAAGGAGGTGACCATTTTCGTGGAGACAGGGTCCTCTGATGCTCGATTGGTTGGTTGGACCAGAGTCCTGCCATGGTCTCTCTGTCACTTAAAACGTCCCCAACACTTTCTAACAGTCTCCTGGGCATAACATTCTTGCTTTTTTTTTTTTTTTTTTTTTGTTAACTATTGATCCTTCGAGATCTCTATTTTGTAGCCTTTCATTTACTGATCATAACTGCGCTGAGGCTGCTTCGGGGGTACCTAACTCCCAGCAGCACCTTGTCCTGCTCATTGTTGCTAGCACTTGACGTAGTTCACGCACCTCATGGAACTAAGAACCTCCCTCACTCCCCGGTGATTCCACCTGTTCACTCAGAGCACGTGGGAGGTAGAGGGGACATTTCTAAAAAATCATTTTTATTCTTCTAATTGGTTTGCCAATCCATAGTCTAATTTTAAAGCCAAGATTAAAAAACAAAACAAAACTGTGATTCTGACATGTTAAGTCATCCATCATCCTGGTTAGATAATGACATCCCCAAGAGTATGACCCAGGTCTTCTTATTCTTGGTTTCAAAATTACATCATGCTGCCTCACTAACGAAAAAAAAAGGCCTAATAAAACTCTTTAAAATTTGGGCAGAGATTTACAGATTTGCAGCTATGTTCTGAAGAAATGACCACACAGAAGACAGAAACAAAGGTGTGGAGAAAATAGCCATTCCACGCAGCCATTTCCCTGTGTGCACTTTAGACTCGCACGGGGCTTTCCAGAGTCGCTATGCCCAGGTGCGACCTCAAACCAACTGGATCAGAGCATCTGGAGGTGGGGTCTGGACGTCAGTACGCCACCAGGTGACTCTGGTGTGTAGCCAACCTGGAGTGCCATTGATTTACTGGTGTTTAGGCTAACACAGCTGTGAAGGGACCAAAACCACAGCTTTCAAAAGAAGAAAAAGAAGAGAACGAGAAAAGGAGAAGAGTCATCATTTACATGACATGATCTTCAATTTACTCTGTCATCTCCTCTGTGCTTTAGTGGGCTGATCAGACCCAGCGTCGCATTGGGTAGGTCCATACTGGTGACTTCAGCCTGGGGCAAGGTCACCTTTCCCCCCACCAAGCCTGTGACTACAGTGGGCTGTAGGTCACAGCTGGGGAGAAAGGAGGACGGCATGGACAGTCAAGTCCTGTACTCTAAGGGCAGTCACAGGTGATCATGATGCTTTCCTTTTTTTAAAAAAGAAACCCATTACCATATGATGCAGAAATTTCATTTCTGGGTGTACACCCTCAAAAAATGGAAAGCAGGGACTCGAAGAAATACTTGTACACTCGTGTGCATAGCAGCACTATTCAAAATAGCCGAAAGGCAGAAGCAACACACCCATCTGCTACCAGATAAACATGGGTAAGCAAAAGGCGGTATTTACCTAGAGCGGAATACTGTTCCGCCTGGCAAGGGAAGGAGACCCTGCGTGGCTACAGCACAGATGAACCTCGAGGACACCACGCTAAGTGAGATAAGCCAGCTACAAAAAGACAGACACTGTGCGATCCCACTAGTATGAGGTCCCTAGGGCAGTCAGATTCACAGAGGCAGAAAGTAGAGTGGTGGTTGGGGGAGGGGGAGTATTGCTTGATGGGTTTCAGTTCTGCAGGATGAAAAGACTTCTATGGACAAGTGATGGTAACACAACGTGAATGTACTTAACACCGCTGAACTGTACAACGAAAATGGTGACAATGGTAAGTTCTGTTATGGGTATTTTACCACAATTTCAAACACATTTTATAAAGCAGGGCAGAGCCCAGTGAGTACCCCTCACTTGCTTTTCTCTGGTATCGGTAGAGGTTACTGAAGACAGAATCCCACAGACGTGTCTTCTGTAATTGTGAAGCCCGAGGTCTGTGCCAAACATACCCCAGGCTGCTGGCATTGACTTGGCAGGACTGGCTGACGCAAGAAAGAGTTATAGAGCCTCGAAGCTCCCTGGGGGCACATTGAGGGCCGGCTGGCGAGCCTGGTGTTTCATGTTATGTAACCAGGCTGCTAGCTTCCAAACACCGTGAGGTGAACGCCGACGGGCTCCAGGTCTGGGATGAGCCAGCACACTGATGATTAGTTCCCAAATAGCTCTATCGTGGAGGCTTTTTCTAAATCACAAGTGCAGTAACGCCACGTATTTATTCGTTGAGAAATCTCAGGGTTTCTCTGTGATGGGTTGACTCAAACGTATTTTTAAAGACTTTTATCTATCTTTCATCTTTCCATCCTGCTTAATAGTCTAGGGGCAAAGAAAAACTTAGGCAGGAGAAAATTCCACCAGCAACAGGTCTGTTGAGCTGCTGAGGAATCTAAAGCTTTCAAGTGAGTAAGCATTCTCCTTCTCTGGCACCTTGACGGAGGTCGGGAAGAAAAACACCGCGGCTCGTCTCTGTCAGGGGTCCTAATACTTTTCCTCAATCAGCAGCCCATGGAGATCCTATACAGGCGAAGACGTATTCCAGGGGAAGTCACGGGGCCCTGGAGGCTGGTCCCCCAGCCCATGTGTCTGAGCTCTGGCCAGGCATCTAAATAAACCTGTCATCTCCCCCAGCCTCAGACCCTCAGACCCAGAGTAGACTCACACTTCGCCTAGAAAGTCTGTCCCAGTGATTCACCATGAATCCCAAAGTTTGGCAGCTGAAAAAATGTAAACTTTCCCCTTTCTTAGGATTTGCAAATTAGGGCCAAAATGGAGGCGTAGGTGGAAACACTGTGCCTCCTCACACAACCAAGATTAAGGACAACAAATATTTACAAACAATAACACAACCAGACCACAGCCATTCAAACAGACCAGTAAGAGGGGCGGAGTCAGCAGAGAGGGAACTCCACAGGAAAAGGCAGTGGCTGGCAGACCCGGGAGCGCTGGCGAGCATTGGTGGCATGGAGCTTGCGAACCCCAGGTGCGGCTGGCTGACCATGGACACATATTTGTGCGCAAATAAACTAGGCAAGAGTAGGCTGTGAGATGGATAGCACAGCCCAGGGCCCCAGCAACGGAAAATAAAGCCTAAAAACACTGATTGAAAAGGTGTTGGGAGAGACTCCCAGCAACACAGAAGAGGTTGTTGGGGAGACCCGCAGGGTCCTGGAGTGTCCATAGGCCTGCCCGCCTGGGAATCAGCACCAGGGGCGCCCAGTTTGCTTGTGAGAGGCAGCAGAGGGGACACAAACATGAGAGAGCACAGAACAGGCGCCACTAATCCCTCTCTGACCCTGCCCCGACAGACAGTGTCACAACTCAGCACCGTGGGTTGCCCCACTCTGGTAAACACCTAAGGCTCTGCTACCCATACATAACAGGCGCCACCTGACCAAATATGACTCAAACAGAACAGCTCAAAGCCCCAGAGCCAATACTTTTAAGCAACCAAGAGATAGCCAACCTATCAGATGCAGAGTTCAAAACACTGGTGATCAGGATACTCACCGAATTGGTTGATTTTGGTCGCAAATTAGATGAAAAAATGAAGGTGATGCTAAGTGAATTGAAGAAAAATGCACAGGGAAACAATAGTGATGGGAAGAAAACTGGGACTCAAATCAATGGAGTGCACCAGAAGGAAGAAACAACCAAACAGAAAAGAAGGAAGAAACCAGAATTCAAAAAAATGAGGAGCAGCTTAGGAACCTCCAGGACATCTTTAAACGTTCCAACATCCTAATTATAAGAGTACCAGAAGGGGAAGAGGAAGATCAACAAGTGGAAAACTTATTTGAACAAATAATAAAAGAGAACTTCCCCAGTCTGGCAAAGGAAATAGACTCCCAAGAGGTCCAGGAAGCTCAGAGAGTCCCAAAGAAGGTGGACCCAAGGAGGAACACACCAAGGCACATCATAGTTACATTAGCCAAGATTAAAATGAAGGAGAGAATTCTAGAAGCAGCAAGAAATAAGGGGACGGTTACCTACAAAGGAGTTCCCATAAGACTGTCAGCTGATTTCTCAAAAGAGACCTTACAGACAAGAAGGGGCTGGAAAGAAGTATTCCAAGTCATGAAAGGCAGGGACCTACATCCAAGACTGCTCTATCAAAGTCATAACCTCCTCACCTCCCCGCCTCACGTGTGCCCGTTCTGCTTGTCTTTGCACGGAAAGAAGACCCCCTTAATCATAATTGCCACTCAAGCCTGTCATTTCCACAGGGCTCTCTGGACAGAGCCCATGGAACTCCAGAGCCAGAGTGGTCTATGGAGTATGTGGACAGCAGTGCCCCAGCTGTACCCTGGTGCCACCACAGGTCACTCTCATCTCCTCACAGGTCTTTGAGTGCAGGCAAAAGGTTAGTTCACCTCTATACCACCATATGAGGACGAAGGAAAGGTTTATTTCCCATCGTTGCTCTGTAAAGGCATGCTGAGCATCCTGGGTAACTCAATAGCGTATTTCTTTCTTTGCCATAAGGAAGAATTCAGCTCATGGAATATCACCATCAATATATATTGTATTCATTATGTATGTAGAGCCCAACACTAAGATAATATACTATGTTCCAAAATGCTGCCAAGACTCCGAGAACATTTTTTTGTTTGGGACATTGAAACAGCAGAATGACCATAAATTATGAAAAGGGAGAAATTTTTTAGTACATTTCAGAAAAAAATAAAATAAAAACCTCAAGCAACAGAATTTAGTGCTTAATAACTTCCACATACGAAAGTTTGAGTTTAATCAATTGCAACTTTTGATATTTTATTAATTCATCTAGGGAGCACTGCTGAAAAAATAATTTTCATATTGTTTCTAAATTCGGTGAGAATGGTTACATTTTTATGACAGTGACATTTGCAGAGCCGTTCTTTAATACACAAATTATTAAATCCCAGTCTCTTAATCCACACTGCAGACTAATCTAATGCATTTAAGCCGCCCTTGAAAAGCCATCCCTCAGCATGTGGCTCGCACAGAGTGATAGCTTTTGCTTTTCTGACCTAAGAAATCATTTTTTTTTCCTCTTGACATCTTAAGAGTCATTTTTAATAATGTTTTTCTGTAGTTTCAATGTCTCTCAATTCCTGATGTTCCAGACTGACTTGGCAAGTCCATTCCTCTCCTATAAACATACCCATCAACTACCGGTGACTCCCAGGAACATGGTCTGGCAAATAATCTTTTATCAACTCCACAAATCCAAATGAAAATCCAGATGCTTTGCAGAAGGCTCCACACACTTCCCACCGTGCACGTGACAGATGCTTCCAGTAGCATGACCACCAGGAGATTGACACAAACACACACACACAAAGATAGACCAGCCAACTGATGAGGCTGAGACCCCTGTGGCTCCACGCCACCGACCTGAGGTGGGTCACCGGGACTCTTGAAGTCTCTGTTTCCCGGTTTGTAAGATGTGAGTACTGGTTGCCGCCACCTTTGTTGACACAGTGACCAAGAGTCTACTCCTAGCGTTTGAAAATTTTATTAAAATCTTGAATCTGATTTCTCAGGGAAGTGGACTAATTTTCACAGGTCCAGACTAATTGGCAAAGCAAGAACCAGCAAATTCTAAATTAGGGTTTCCCTGCCTTAAATATTTTTTTCAGAACAAGGTCAGATGTAAATTAACAATGACATCAGCCCCTCGAGAATTATACTGGGTTATGTGGTGATGGAACTAAAAGGGACTTGTTTGATGTAAAGTCAGGATGGCCCCACTTTAGAATTACAAAACATATCAACAAAGGCTTATATTTTTAATCTAGAAAAATCTGGCTATAAATTACCCCAAGCAAAATGGAAATTGAATTAGGCAAAGCTAGAGAGTAAGAACTAACACAAGTATCTGTCGTGTATGCACTTACTGCATCGCAGGCAAGAAAATGGGACGAAGAAACGGGTTAACAGGCATGAATGGCTATTCCATGGCAACCAACCAACCCTGCTGACTACATTACAAAACTTCCTGCTCTTCAGTCATTAACAGAGCTAGGTTTTGAAAGTTCAGATCTATATGCATCTCAAGCAGAAAAACCACAGTATAAAGTACTGAGTCCCCTAGGCTACCTACAAATGCAATCTGTTTGTACTTCACTGGAAATTTCCCAGCCTTCTATTCTGCTCTCAGGTGGGAAAGTGATAGAGAGGTGAGCAGATGGATTTGTAGTCCTTGAAATCAATAACCCAATAAGTCGTAAAACATTTCCCAAAATATTTGTACAGATTAAACCAGAATCACACCCCCAAAAGGACAATTCATCTCACTGTTGATCAAAAAAGGGTGAGAAAAGTATTTTCAAAAGATGGTATTGCTTTTCGCAACTTGACCACTTTAGAATAAGATGGAAATATTTTACTTTTGTTGTTACTGTGAGATTTCAACTCTTGGTGCTCTGAGTAATGGTTTAAAAAATAAAAAGGAACTTTTGAAATTCTTTAGAGATGTTTTGGCTGTGAAACTTCCCTACAAAATTGGCCGCAAGTCCGATTTCTTCCCCAAATGGGCTTCTTGTTACTACGAATCAAGAAATAAACCTCGTCATCTCTGCTGATGCTGGGATCTAAAGATGATACCCTCGCTCCCAGTTCACCCCAGTCCTGGGCCGTCACTCCATGGGCCAGGAGCTGGGAAAGTACTGCCCTCTCCTCCATGGAGTTTCTGCCTGAGGTTCCCTTCCATCATGGAAAGCAAGCTGGTGACCCCCAGGGCACAAGATAAAGTGAGGCGTGGTGGTGTAAGGCAGGGTGACCAGAGGGCTAAAAGTGAGAGCCATGGCTCTGAATTTTACCACAAATGAACTATGTGACCTCAGCAAGAGACTTGACCTGTCTACATCTCAGGTCCTGATCTGCAAAAGAAAGCAATGGGATCATCCAGTTTTTAAAGTTCTCTAGCTGTGGAAATCATTATTTCTACAATAAGCACCATTTGCAAAACAGCAATTGTCAAATCTGGGCCTCATTTGCAACAATTCTTGTCTTATGAGGCTTCTGCAATCTGAATTACTTTGGGAGAAAAAAACACCCAAGTACCAACTGGTTCTTGCTGTCCCTCTCGAAACATTTTGTTGTACCTCGTAGGCTATCGAGGGAAATAGCATATCACAGGCCCTTGGACTCCAGCATATTTTAAGCGACCATATAGGGGTGGGTTAAAGAAGAGACCAAAAACCAGAACAAGTTTCTGGTTTTACTAACCTAAACTCTGCAGACTTGAAAAATCTGATCAGGCCAAAGATATGCAAAACTTGATCCAGTTGTGAAAGAGATAGTACCATATAAATCCAGCAAAAACAGGAAATTTTCTACCCAAGGGAGAAAAAAATAAACTACCTTTATCTATAGTATACTTCTGGTTACCTCCCAAATTGATCTGCAACTACCTTACTCTAGATAATCATATTTTAAAACTTTAAAATTACATTTTAAAGAATGCATTTTAAAATAACATACATTATTAAGTCAAGAGTCTCCTGTAAATTATAGCCCTTCCAAGATAGTTAATGTTAAAGATCATTAGGAATTTAACAATGAATTACAACGTAAAAAAAAAAAAAAGCTAGCCCTGCCGGTGTGGCTCAGTGAATGGAGTGCTGGCCTGTGAACCAAAGGGTCGCCAGTTCTATTCCCGATCAGAGCACATGCCCGGGTTGCGAACTGGGTCCCCAGTAGGGGGTGCATGAGAGGCAGCCACGCATTGATGTTTCTCTCTCTCCCTCCTTTCCCCTTTCTCTAAAATGAAATAAATAAAATCTTAGAAAAAAAAGCTAAGTGAAGATCAATTACAGCCTTAAATTACTGTCAGGTCAGTAGGAAAATATGATTCAGTTCCTCCATGGCACAGAAGGAGGTCATGCTACCCTAAAATGTCACAAAACACAAACAGTTTCACTTTTCCCAAAGATCCAAGTAATCCTGATAGCGCAATGAAGCAGAATTGCAAGCTTTTCAATTTACCTAAGCCTTATTCCATGATCTTAGCCAATTTTCTCCTCTGCACTGGTCTGGCCACTCTTTTGGCCCTTTGCATGCGTGACTCTGAACTGTTCCAGGTCCAGCTCCTCTATCAGACTGCAAATCCCTCGAAGGCAGTATCTGACTGTTATACCTCCTCTGTAGGCTTAATTCCCACAGGAAATGTCCTCCAAAGACATCTAATCCAAAACTCTACCCCCTTTTAAGTTTGTTATATTATTTTTTATTGTATAGGTAAAACATTTAGCAGAGGTTAGAAACCTGTCCAGCAAAATTCATTTTCTCCTTCCTCCAAAGCATAGCATTATAGCTGGTCATACAGATGCCTATCAGGAGTTTGTTTCCTGCCTGGCTCTCGGTTGGCTGTAGCTGTGTGAGTGTGTCCCTGCTAAGGGATGTGAGCAGAAGTGATATGTGCCACTTTGGGACCAGTGCCTCTTCCATGGCCCCTCTTCCTCCCTGTGACGCCACCCAGCCATGACCATGGAGAAAGCCTTGGCCCTGGGGAATGGAGGAGCTACAAGGTAGAAGAAACCTGGGTCTCTGAGTATCTGACTGGACAACATATTCAATCTGCACATGCGGAACACCTACCTCATGTTGTTAAATGACAGGGGAATTCATTTCTTTCTTTTTTTTAAGCTTTATTTATAGAAAGAAGGGGAGGGAGGGAGAAAGAGAAAGAGAGAAACACCACTGTATGGTTGCCTTTCACATGCCCCCTACTGGGGACCCGGCCAGCAACCCAGGCATGGGCCCTGACTGAGAATCGAACCGGCGACCCTTTGGTTCGAAGCCCATGTTCAATCCACTGAGCTACTCCAGCCAGGGTGAATTCATTTCTTTAAGTCTCAATATTGTGGACCTCTTAGCATCTTGACCTTTTACTATAAATAATATGTGCACATTTATAGTTGAAAGGATAAGCAAATATGAAAAGTTAGAACAATAGTTACCTGGATCCTACTATGCCTAAATAACTACTAATATTTTGGGATAGTTCCAGAATTTTCTCTATGCCTATAAAACACACACACGTACATATTTCCTACAGAAATGAAACCATACTGGTTTATAGCCTCTCCCACTTAATATCATTCTATTTTATTTAATATACTGGTATTTTTCTAAATAAAAATACATAGATATCATTTTAATAGCTATACTATAATATTCTATTGCTTAGATTTATCAGAAATTTAATCAATGTTTCATTGATGGGCATTTGGATTTTTTCCTTTTAAAAATTCTATTATAAACAACATTCTCGTACACAAACCTTTATCGGTCAGATTTTTTCCTCCCTAGGTCTCTATTTGTAACATATCTTTGCAAACAAAGATGTTCCCTCTTTCTGGTAACTGCTTTAAGACATTCTGTCTGACAGATATTTGCAAAGTTACTTTCATTAATAAATTATATTTTTGGAAGAATCCCCATTCAGATCTTGTCTTCCGTAGACAACCTGTGAACAAGGCTCTAGGCCTCCGGTCAGCCCCCAAAATGAACAGACGGCTCCCTGCGTGGCGGCGGCAGCCAGACTCCCCCGTGCAACGCAGCCCTGGTTAGTAACACAGGCAAGAAAGCAGCCGTAGGTCTTGTTTCCTGCTGACAAACCTTGATCTACATCTGTGTGGCCAATTACTTGTTCAACAAACCTGTTACTTTTTTGGAAATAATAAATAATTCAGGGAAAGTCATTTTGAATCCTCTGACATCTGTTGCTTGTATGACTTTGAATTATTCATCAGTGAGCATAAACAGTACTAATTAAAGAAAAGTACTGAGGCGAACCATTGAACTAGAAATGAGCACTGCGGAAGAAAATGCCTTTACTCAAAGCATGCTTCTTGTCGTTGACAAGTATTTCAAAGACCACACACGCCCATCCTCGAAATTTAAAGAAACTGATACATTTAGAAATCAGAAGACAGGATATAAATGATAAGTACTATTTTATGTTTCCAATTTCTTCTTCTCTCCTGAAAAATCATCACCTTTGATTTGGTCTCTTTGGCATTCTAACCCCTTGTTCTCAGTTTGGAAGAGTGTTAAGAGTCTTCAAAGATAAATGAAATTTACTAATTGAGGTTCAAAAGCTTTGCAGGAATAAGTATCTACAGATCAAGTCATCATGTGCTCATCTGTAAGCTGGGATTTAGGTACATTCATGGAAGAGTTCCCCCAAATTTAAGATGGCTCAATTAATCTGACTGCCACAGCTTGATCATTTATTTCCATGACGCCTCTGGCACTTCCTTTCGACAAAGCACTTTCTTGTGGTAATGAGCAAAAGAGGGAAACCTTGTAGCCTCTGCCTATTTCACATGAGCGGCTGTTGGTAATTCTTCCCCCTACCCCCTCCCCTCGGTCTCAGCTCACTTAGGGCAATGTTAGATTCAGCAACACCCTCCACGGTAGAAGAGACTGCAGAACATGTGTGTGTGGAGGGGAGTGTGAGCATCGAAAAAGTGTGTTAGGAGTTTACAAAGCACTGGTGGCAAACAGGTGCCTCTGAAGGTGGGACAGGAGTAACTGGTTCCTCGGGTACTGGAAGAAACAGGTCTCTCAGGAAAGGTGAGATGGGGAGCCACTGGGGTGGGGGGCTGCTTAAATGCAGAGATCTTCAGAGAAGCCTAGCCCTTTGTGTGGCTCCAGTGAAATCAGTGAAATCATTCAGTGATGATGGCTTGACATGGAGGTAACCTGGCATGCTCCCCCCACCCCAGTACCAATTGCTGGGGTTGCTGTGGGCAACAGAGGAGGAACATTGGGGAAGCAAAGGGAGGGGAGCTATGGGGAACAGGAAGGTCAGAGGAGAAGGAAATAGCATGGAAAAAAAAAAAAGCAGACTGAGGAAGAACACAGGCCCAGTTTGGGCGGTTTGGGATCTTTTTAAAACCTCTGAATTCAGAGAATGCCAGGCAATTGGCAAGATCTTCCTGCTGGTGGCCACTCATGAATGGTGCCTGCGCATAATATTAGCACTCCAGCCGCTCCAGATCCATCCACGGAGACCTCCCAACGCTTCCAGAAAAAGAGAGGCACAGGAGACCCTCCGCGCGCTTTTGAATTCTCTTTCTGCGACACCCTTTCAAGGGTTCACAAATGGGGACAAGCCTCCCTTGTCTCTCCAAGTCTGGGTTGTTGTCAGGGCTTTGTTTCTTCTCAAGGAAAGCTGGAAGAGGTACAGGAGGCGGTGGCGAAGAGCTTGGAGGACAGGGAACGTGAAAGCAGGAGTGACAGCTCTGCTGGGCTCAGAAAGGCCCTCCATCAAAGGGGGTCTGTTGGCAAAAACGGCGGGCGGGGGGTGGAGGAAGAGCCAAGGCTCTTAGTTTCCCAAAAGGAAGCTGAACAGGGACTCTGTGTCTCCTTGAGGCACCACCCAGAATGAAACTACTGATTTAGACAAGACCTCTCATATAGCATTAGATTTTAAGAAACAAATTTGAGAAGACCTTTTGGAAAGACAATGGATGGACTTTCTGCATGAGAGTGCCAACCAGCTAAGAGGCCCCTCAACTGAAACCCAAGTCCCCCTGGGATGCAGCCCATCTGTAATGTCCCGTGCTTCCAAGGTGCCCATACAGCCTTAACTCCATTCAAATGTTCGAGAACATTTGTCCAGGACCTTCCATTTACAAAAAGAAAAGAGAAGAAAAAAGGCGCTGTTTCCCTCCTTTCCAAAACAATCAGTCTCGAAGCTGGAGGTCTGTGAGAGTCTCAGGAGCTGCCCACGAGTTAAACCTCTCTCTCCTCACGGGTCACTCCGCGAGGACGCACCATCGCTCTCAGCAGGAGGAGTCTGCAGGCGGCCTGAGCCCGCGTCTTGGTTTGATGGCTGCTCAACGGTGCACCCAGGAAGCGGGGTCTGTGAAAACACACTCTAATTGCTACTGGTGAGCAAGACCTTTAGGGGGAGCAGGGGAGCTCCCGGTTTCTCTTGTGGCTTCAGTCTAGGAGGCACGTGACACCCATAGGGGAGGGGAAGCCAGGCCCCCAGTTGAAGCCAATCATACCTTGAATGTTGTGTGACTGGTAAGAATAAAACAAAAACAGGTGTCCTCAATAGAGACACCAGTAGGCAGCTCACTAAGTGTTCCTAACTTCCCCATACGTAGAGATCACCTGGCCTCTTGTTACAATGCAGATTCTGATTCGGAAGGTCTGGGAAGAGGTCTGAGATTCTGCATGTCTATCAAGCCTCCAAATGATGCCATGCCGCTGGTCCATAGACCAGACTTTTTGAGTAGCTGCAGTTCAACCCAGACAGCACACTAGCATCAGAAACCCATGATCCAACCCTCCCCCTAATCAATTAAATCACTATCTCTGGCAGTGGGGCCAACCATTGGGCTGGAAGTTTCCCAGAGGATTCTCATGTGCTGCCAGGTTGAGAGGCCAATGGCTGGGCTAATTCTGGTTTTCACTGTCAACTAGATTTGTGGACCCTGGGAACTTTCTCTGGGAACCTCAGTTTTGTTTTTTTTTTTTTTTTTGGTTTAATCTTTAGAGGGGAAGGAAAGGAAAGAGGGAGAGAAATATCAATGTCTGCTTGCCTCTCAGGTGTCCCCTGCAGGGAAATGGCCTGCAACCCAGGCATGTGCCCTGACTGGGAATCGAACCTCGGGTGTTTGGTTCACAGGCCCACACTCAATCCACTGAGTTACACCAGCCAGGGTGTGAACCTCAGTTTTGTATCAGAAAAGGGGTTATGCTGGCCAAAATGGATTGGTATAGAAACAGACATACAGTATTTGAAAGCACTTTGAAAGAAGATGAAATATAATCACCATTTTACATGACAGTGTCTTAGTTTCTTTGGTTACAGTGAGGAGTTAATAGTGTCCCTGACTAATTAAATTCCACTGCATGGTAACTCTAAGAAGGGGATTGTTTTTTAGTTTGTTTTGCTGTAAAACTCCCCAAAGCCCGGTGCTCTGGGACCCTAACTTTCTTCAATGACAACTGACTCATAAATGGTCATCCCAGCCAGTACCTTGAAAAACCTCCTGCAAATATTTCAAATATGGATTCCTGGCACTAACGGATGACTGATGCGGAACCCAGGAAGAACAGACCCACCATACCTCCCCTATCCTGCCAATCCCAAGCTCTAGAGTGCAAAGAATGTCCCCTGCAGCCAACTTTCAACTTTCTGAGCAATAAACAAACCTCCAAACGATATCAGTTCTGCCAGCCACCAACAGATGGCATCAGTGGTCGTGCGAGGCCGCTTTGGCCTCAGCCTTGGCCTGGTTCCTTCATCTCTGTCATGTTTGTTATGTTTGAAATGCAGTGTCTTGTTAAAAATTTACTGAAGCTTAAAAAAAATGAGGTCACAATGCAAGTGTCCCTGGATAATATGAGAGGAGTTAAGCGTCCCCAACATCCCCCGTTCTCTTGGGAAACAACCTTACCAGCAACCGATGTGTACCCAGCTTGGTTAGTGTGGTGCTGGATTCATTTACAAGAAACGGGCTTTCAGAAACCAACCTGTGAGAAGAGCTTCTGTGTTCCCAACTGACACAACAATGAAAGAGCTTCTCACAGCCCACACTGAAAGCAAAACAACCCTCCACCGTGAGGCAAGGCTATAACCCAAAGCAACACTTTTCAGAACCTAAGACCCTCCGAGTACCTGGATCTTCTGGCTGTGTGCTCAGAACACCAGCGGCTACTCCCAAGAAATCAGGGTCTCCCTTATCGACTGTGGCAACCCTGAATGTTGAAGCTGGAGCAGCTCAGTCCTTTCTACAGTAAGTCAGGCGAATGCCGTATCTTAGTCTTTCAAAGGTAATGGTCAGATATCCTGGAGATCACCGGAACTGTGAATATTATTTTGGATCAGTGGTTCTCAGCCAGGGCAATTTGCTCCCCAGGGGACATCTGGTGGCAATGAGTGGACATATTTTGGTGGTCACACTGGGGGAGAAGAGGAGGGAAGCTACTGGCATCTAGTGCGTGCAAGTCAGGGATGCACAGGACAGGCCCCCACAACAAAGCGTCGCCCAGTCCAAATGTCAATAGTGCTGAGGTTGAGAAATGCTGCTGCAGGGGCCAGGAACTTTGGCCAAGAAAATTTGAATTCCAAAAGTCAATTTCCCACTGTCGTCACAAAAAAAAAAACTTGACTGAGAAGACAAAGGCTAATAAATGGGCACTCCTTCCTGACGTCAACATTGGCCCTCCCAAGCTTTCTTCATCCCTGTTTTTGAGAACAGAGTGTCTCTCATTTTTGCCAAGGCCTCCCCTTCTGCATCTCATCCTCGGGAACTCACTCTGTCTACCATTACTCTTCCTCACCACCTCCGTCTACCGGACTCACAGGGGCTGTTGCCCTATTTTAAAAACACCTCTCACCCAGAGAATAAAATAACTATCTGTGAGTTCATGCTGATACAAACAAATAATTGAATGAACGAATGAATGAATAAATGGAGGAGGGACAAAGCTTCCTTACAGAGGAAGTCCAAGTAATAAATGTGGAACAAGAGAGAAAATCTCCAGTAGAAGCCGATGGCCGGCCACAGCCACTGATGCATGTGAGAAGTTTTTAAAGGTGACACAGGATACTTGCATAGCCTCGAAGCGTCTCTCCAAAAGTATCCGACAATTACTGTGGTGGTTTCAGCACACCTAAACAACCTTTCTCTAGGAGGTAGAGTTCAATTTCCTGTCCCTTACATGCAGGCAGGATTTAATGACACTTCTGCTTGGAGTGTCTCCTAGGCAGGGCTTTCTAGGATGTCAGGCTCACCTCTTTAGGGATTTTATTCTCAGGTCATGACTATATTGGATATCCCAATATCCAAACACAACACACACCTGGGTATGGCTGGCCAGGTGCCTTTGCTTTTTTTTTTTAATTGATTTTAGACAGAGAGAAACATTGATTTGTTGTTCCGCTTATTTATGCATTCACTGGTTGATTCCTGTATGTGCCTTGACTGGGGATCCAACCCTCAACCTTGATGTATTGGGGTGATGCTCTAATCAACTGAACTACCCAGACAGAGCAGGCATTGCTTTTTGATGATTCTAAGTTTTTCACCAAGATACAGAGCTGGGTGTTTACCCTGAATGGCAACAGCTTGTAGAGCGAACCTGTGTGGGGCACAGGCCCAGCAAGCCTCGCTAGATGGCTGAAGGGACAGACAGTACCCGGTTCCAAAATTCAGAATTGTTGCAGCAGCAGTTCAGTCACTGACACGGCCGCTTTGAAAGAGTCAGTAACAGCATCCATTAAGTTAATACCCCAGTCACTCTGGGTCGGAGTACAGAGGAAAAAGGTACAACTGAAACTCTCTCACCAGTGCACACTTCCCTCCCCCAATCTTATATCTGGAAAGAAATTTGAGTTCAGAAAAAAAATTTTCTGGATACCTCAGTGCCCTCTTCAGCCAATATGGTAACAAAAGCGGGCTCAGGAAGAAATCAGATGGTCCTTTGCACAAGAATGCCGGGTTATTACTTTGCAAAGAGTAGGGTCAAATCCCTGCTCATAGGAAGAAAATACGTCTTACAAAACTAGATTGGTTACTGGGTTGTTTGGGGCAGAAAATTAATACTCACTGCTGAGACCTATTTGCCTTTAGCTGACTCTGGAGGAAAGCAGCTGAGAGACAGATCAGGATTAAACCGTCCATCAGTTCCCATCCTACCTCCACCACTGGACTCCCGGTGTGGCTCAGCTCAAGCCACAGGCGCCAAAAGGCACCGGCCTCTGAGCCTCCTTTACCCCGTGCCCAGCAGTGAAGCTGTTCAAGGGCTGAGGACACTGAATTTTGGGGGGCAAGAGGGGTGCTTTGAAGAGGGCACTTGGAAGACTGGTGGCCAGTGTTAAAGGAGAAGAATTAGAAAAACGTCAATACCTGATCCCATTCTCTTCGCTCTTCTGGGCAACCCCGAGCACCCTGCCTGGGTACCAGGCACGGGTGGTGAGGGTATCGACTGCTAATGGGTCCCATCTGCCCCCTGAAAATGGCCTTCAGCTAATGGCAGCCATTCTGCCAGGGGAGGTCATGCCTGCCCTGAGAGAGGCCTACAGCTAATCAACGGCTGATATGGGAAGGGGTACAAAAGGCTGACCCTCGGGTGTGGGAAGACAAGCTCTGTGGTGCAGGTCATGCTCCCAAGCTCCTCAAGAACCCAGCTGAAGCTCCGCTTCCCCACTGCCCTGCCACTCACTCGGCCTCCACCCCTCCCTTCGTACACATCCGCAGGAGACTCTCTTCACTTCTAAGGAACCTGACCCAAAACTCTAGGAGTCAAGCTTTTATGAAGTGT
Source organism: Carollia perspicillata (assembly GCA_004027735.1). Classification (NCBI taxonomy): domain Eukaryota; kingdom Metazoa; phylum Chordata; class Mammalia; order Chiroptera; family Phyllostomidae; genus Carollia; species Carollia perspicillata. The sequence continues at coordinate 19,832 of PVKM010003888.1, forward strand.
TGGGAGTGCTTGGTATATGCTGGGAAGAAAACTTCCAGTTCAAGGACAGCCCTCCCTTGAAGACAACTAGGCAGAGAGAGAGGACTCTGACTGAAGCCCAGCTGATGCCCCCGAACCAGAGATCAGGTTCATTTCCCAGTCCTTCTTTATTCAGATTGGAGAAAGGACATCAGATGAACATCCAGTAACATAGTATCTTAAAATCGCAGATCCAGAGGGCATACCCCGAGTGAATAACCCAAGAAGGCAAAGGCTGCCTCTGTGTTCTCACTAGCAGTACGTGCCAAAGTACTCGAGTCTGGGCAAAGTAGCTTAAAAGCCAGAGTTGTAAAAAAAGCGGTCTCAAACGGCCTAAGAACTTTATATAACTCATAACACTGTGCTCCTTGATACAATTTTAAACCAGCTGTCATAAATCTTTTGCCTGGCCCGCTGTATTTCAGATGTTGAATTTAGGACAGTGGTCAAAGGCTTTTTCATGGGTTCCAATTCCAATTTACCATGCTTCCTTTACCGACTTCCTTTTGGAGTTCACCAGCGTACGAGTCCTTGAGGACTAAAAAAACCCAATAAATTAATCAAAGGAAAAATGTTCTGTGTCCCCCATTTAGAAATTCGTTGAAATATAGATGAAGTCCATCCTGAACAGCAGGACATTCTGGGAAAGCCATCAGCCTAACTGCCTGTATGAATAACTATTATGTTAAAAGTTCAAAAGATCTTACATCTCAGCCAGATGAACAACCAGGCCACCAGGGAACACAGGGAAGAAAATGAACATAACGGGGGCCTATACGGTTTTTCTCTGCTTCTGTGACTGCATAGCGTAGCTTTTCATTCTAGCAGCATGTGCACATGCAGGGAGCGTCTCCTGCTATCTCTGGTGTGTCTCAGCCCTGAGTTAAGGACTTCTGGAAGCGGGGGTCGCCTCCTCAGACGTCCGGTGCGCTGTGTGAAGTACAAAATATTTACAGCGTGAAGGCAACGTCCCACTTACCTTGTGGGAACCGGTGTTTTGGGCTCAGGGAAAGCTAAATTGATATGCTGCAAATGTCTGTTATGGAAATACGTGCCACAAATTCAGTTAAGAAAATGATTAAATGGTATTACAAATAAGTATTAAAAGAAAAAAACATAACCCAAATCAAGCTTTTAATTTTCCCCACCTGCCAATCTGAGGCACACAGAAATACTATCAGCATACATCCCTCTTTAGCTATTATAAACTGTTTCTTGCTATGCAAAGGTATTCATAAGTCTGAACTACTATTGGAGGTTTATAGTTTTGTTTCGTTTTGTTTTATAGACTTATTTATTTTTAGAGAGAGGAGAAAGAAAGGAGAAAGAGAGGGAGAGAAAATCAATGTCTGGTTGCCTCTCACCCGTCCCCTACTGGGGACCAGGCCTGCAACCCAGGCATGTGCCCTGACACAGTGGGAACAGAACCACTGACCCTTTGGTTCACAGGCCTGATCTCAATCCACTGAGCTACACTAGCCAAGGCAGGAAGCTTATAGTTTTAAAATATGCAAATACCAAATATCATCAATATGTTAATATCAGGGCATGTTTGTGCACATAAACACAACCTATGTGTTTGTCTATAATTACTTAGTAACCAAACTGGCCTTTTTTCCTCCTTAAATTCACCAGTTAGTTAAATCATTTTGGGGGCCAGGGAGTGGCAATGACAGCTACGGCCCTCACAGCTAAGGAAATCATTATGTCATGTCAACAATTCCCCTGGCTCCGCCCCAACTGCATAAAAGCAGTCTTTTTCCCAGCACAATATGTATTTGGAAAGTGTCCAGTGTAGGGTGTTCTTGTCCAGATCACTCTACTCGAAGCACACAACAGGAAAAAAAAGAAACACTGAAGCTAAGTTCACTCCTCCCAACCAATAATTAACAGGACTGTCTTCCTGATCAAAGGACCCAGCAAACGGGCTTCAAAGATGAGAGCCGCCACCCGCACGGTTATCTTTAAATGCAAGGTTGGAAAGATTTCACTTCGTCACTCCCCAGGACAATGGGTGCGTGTGGAGGAAAACAGGAAAAACATGTCCTGTGTGATATGCGTGCGGCCCCTGAAGGGCAAGGACGTTCCCTGTTTCACCAATTCCCACAGGATGCTTGGTGTTTCTCATCAGCCACAGACCAGACATACTCAGGCACAGTCCTGCAGCTGTGTGTCCTCCTGTGCTATGCTGCTGGGACCTACTGTCTGCTTGATTCAAGTAGGGAGATTCTAGAAGCATTTTCAAAATGGGAGTATGTATCATGTTTTACTTGTGTTTTGAGTAATGTGGAGTACCCGTGGAATTGCCTTTCCTGGTACACACAGTGTAAGGCGGGAGAAGGCAAGAGTTCTGCGCCCTAGAACACAAGTCAAGGCAAGCCCTGCAGCAGAGTGCCTGGACCGGGAGAACTCCCTGCCACCTTAAGCGGCTCCCCCAGGGCTGAGAACAATGGCAATCCACAGGCTGACAGGGTAGGTATGGAGAATCAATGAGCACTTGCTTTGATAGACAATGCTGGGTGCGGAATACCTACCACAGGTAATAAATCACTTCATTTAAGTTTATCTTTTTAGCAGTGCACAGTGGATTGTACTCATATATCACTTCAACCTCTCTTTTCTGCCCTGTTGACACAGGACAAATTGAGAAGGATAGTGAGGACCTGGGAGGAAGGAGGGAGGGAAACAGAAGAGCTCTGGTACTAGGCCTGTGCAGTAAAAGAAATAGTAATAATAATAATAATAATAATAATAATAATAATAATAATAATAATAAAGCAATGTCATTGATTTTTAAGTGTCCCTTGTATTTGTAAATTTTTACAGCACTTCCGGATTTACCATGGTTGGAAATAAAGGTAGCTTTCTTCCAAACTCCTCAGATACTACTACACGTCTACAGTCTCAACAAGATCTCAAACACTTGTCTTTTTTAGGAAGGGGTGACTTTATGGGCCTCACCAATGACACTGCTTAGAAGCCGGTGTCCTATGAAGCCTTGAAACACAGAATTCAGTGTGTAAATGGGACTGCTGGTTCAGCAATACAGCAACAGAGGCTAAGGTATTGTTGGGGGGGGAAATCACCTCCCACTATAACACCTGGGAATGCTGGGTAAACTATAACCTGCGAAAGAAAGGCAAGAGCCAAGTAAAAGTTTGTGAGCTGACTCCGAGGTCTACTCTGGTCATTTACAGATTTATAGTTTTAAACCCAATGGACAAAGGCGGTGAGACCTTGAGTTGCCACGAGACGGGGAGCTGGAAGTAAAGCCCTTGAGGAAAGGCAGGGTGCTCCCGCGTGAAAAGGAGGACGAGGGGAGAAAAACTCATCCTCTGGAAAAGGGGTCCGAGGGGCCGACTCTGCGTGTGCCTGAGAAATGGAGATTCCAGATCTGAGCCTTGAACAGAGTGACCCAGGAAGTTCCAAACTAAGCGAGGAGCAGAAATGCTGATCCCAAGCCAGTGGTTCTCCTGGGGTCTCTAGAAGGTGCACATGGTTTTGGAGGAGCCCTGCCATCAGGCCACAGGACATCAACACAGCGGGGGAAAATCCCCACTGAAGATTAGCCTATAAGAAAATTAAAAATTATAATATACCATGAGCAGAAAACCGCAAACACAACAAATAAGATTATTAGAGTTTCGGGAACTGGTGATAATAAAATTACAATTTGAAAAAGAGAATACTAAATGAGTGCATTTAAAACTATTAAAGACAATAAAGTAGGAAATAAAACCCAGATTAAAAATATGAAAAAGTAACATTTAAAAATAAACCACACAGAAATTCTAGAAATGAATAATACAATCACTGAAATTAAAAAGTCAACACATAGTCCTGACCAGTGTGGCTCAGTGGGTTAGACATCGTCCTGGAAAGTGGAAGGTCAGGGCACAGCCCGGGGCTGTGGGTTAAGTCCCGGACGGGGCACATACGAGATGCAACCAATCGATGTTTCTCTCTCACATCAATGTTTCTCTCCCTTGCTTCCCCGCTTTCTAAAAATAAATAATAAAATATTTTTTTTTAAAGTCAACAGATAGGTTAAATAGCAGATTAGACACAAAGAGAGACCTGAGTAAAATGAAAGACAGATTTGAGGAATTGCTAAAAGACATCAGAGAGGTAAAAAGGAGCACGAAAGAATAGATAAACGAATGGAGAATACAATAAGAAGGCCCATATCTACTTAATACAAGACCTAGATGATGGCTCTGACCAAGTAGCTCAGTTGGTTGGAGCACTGCCCCAATATGCCAAGGTTTTAGGTTCGATCCACAGTCAGGACACATACAAGAAGCAACCCGTGAATGCATAAATAAGTAAAACAAAAAATCGATGTTTCTCTCTCTCTCCAAGACTCATTTTAAAAGAAAACTTTATTTAAAAAACAGAAGATCAGATGTAAAACAGAGAGACTGTGTCAGTTTGAGCACTCCAGGAAGCAAGTGCCAAGAACGGATGTTGGGAACAGCAGGAGCAGGGAGGAGAACCTTCAGAGCGTGACGCAGGAGTGACACAACGTTAACGCCTGTTTAATCTTCCTGGTGGGTACAGAGGTGTGAGTTTCACTCTCTGTACACTTTTATGTATTAAAATTGTTTTAAAAATAAAAGTGTTTTAGCCCTGGCTGGTGTGGCTCAGTGTATTGAGTGCCAGCCTGTGAACAAAAGGGTGGCTGGTTCCATTCCCAGTCTAGGGCACATGCCTGGGTTGCAGGCCAGGTCCTCAGTTGGAGGCATGAGGCAACCGATTGATATTTCTCTCCCTCTCTTTCTCCCTCCCTTCTCCTCTCTCTAAAAATAAATAAAAATCTTTAAAAAACAAACCCAGGAAGTCTTACCCCAGGGCCTATGGTCCTAACCTGCTTCCCCCATATGGAAAGTTTTCCAGCACTATGATGGCAAATGCAGACAGATGTTCTGGTGAATTCTCAGGATGGAAGACCCTGGTGTTTCAGGGAAGCTTACTGGAGAATGAGGCCCAGTTTTTACCATGACGATAAGAAACACTAACTTTGAACTCTGATTAAGCAAAATGTTAACCTCCCCAAAAGAATTCCACTGTTCTCGTTAGTAAACCTGTATTACAGAAAATTGTACCCAGTCACTACTGTTTATAACTTCATCAATAAAAATTCATTGAAATTTGTTTTCTCTCATTAAATAAGCACCTACATCATGTCCTTGATATTATTTCTCGGCCCACAAAGCCTCAAATATTTACAATCTGGCCCTTCACAGAAAATGTCTGTAGACCTGACAGAGAGAAGCAGAAGAAACAGCAGACAACTCACGGCCCTCGTGACACCCCACACCGGGAGCCCCGGGGTGACCAGTAACCCGAATGGCTCTCTCCCAAGCTATTCCACAAGCTCTTAGTCATTTAGAGATTGCGTTTCTTTCCTCCTTCTTTCACCATGTCTGTATTTTTTTTTAAATCAATGACCTCTCACCAAGGCATGAGCAAAGATAAGAAAGTAAAACTTAGTTCAATCAGTTTATAGCTTCTTAGGAACTGGCAACAATTGTTCAAGGAAGTGATTAGACTTTTATATCATTTCTGAAACTAAATTATCAGTGTTTTTATTACAAAAAAATAACTGAGAATAAGTACCAGTTCATTCATTCACTCAACAAACTCATTCACCACATACCCTGTGCCATGGATGGATCAGCCCTAGAATAGCTCACAGATGAGAAGACAGGCAGCGACACAACACAACACACTCTGCAACAGAAAGCAGTTTTAAAAGACTACAGGAAATGCAGGTTAAAACCAAAGTGAGATGCCATCACACACCCACAACAGCTATAAGCAAAGGACAGGTAATACCAAGTATTGGCAAGGATGTGGGGAAACCGAAACGCTTATACATTGCTGGCTGAAATATAAACTATAAATGCAACCAACCACCACTTTGGGAAACAGTCTGGCGGTTTCTTCACAGCTTAAATATATGCTTAAGACATGACCCAGAAATTCTACTCCTAAGTATCTACCCAAGAGGAACGTAAACAGACATCCACCCCAAGACTTGTACACAGCTGACCGCAACAGTATTCTCAGGACAGTCCCCAAGCTGGAAACAACCCAAATATCCACCGACTGGTAACTGGGTGAATGAAACGTGGTACATCACACAATGGGATACTACTCAGAGGCACAAAAAGAACCAGCTACTGATTCACTCAACAACATGGATGAACTCAAAAAACAGTATGCTAAGTGGAAGAAGCCAACCTCAAAAGACTGCATATTGTATAATTTTTACGTGGTATTTCCTGAAAAGATGAAGCTGTAGAGACAAGAAAGCAGATCAGTGGTTGCCTTGGATTGGGGTGAGGGCAAGGACTGATGGCAAACAAGCACGAGGGAACTTTTGAGGGTGATGTTAAGTTCAAAAACGATTGTGGTAATGGTTGCGCAAATGCATAGATTTCTTTTTCAAGATTGTATTTATTTATTTTTACAGAAAGGGGATGGGAGGGAGAAAGAAAGGGAGAGAAACATTAATGTGTGGTTGCCTCTCATGTGTCCCCTACTGGGGACCTGGACCGAAACCCAGGCATGTGCCCTGACCGGGAATTGAACTGGTGACCCTTTGCTTCACAGTACAGCGCTCAATCCACTGAGCCACACCAGCCAGGGCCAAATGCATAGATTTACTAAAACTCATCAGTACACTTAACATGAATGAACTTATGATATGTAAATTATGCCTAATAAAGCTGTTCAAAACAAAATTGTAGGAACAAAGGGGCAGCTAACTGAGGCGGAGAAAAAGTAGAAAAGTTTTCAGAAAAGAGAACTTCTGAGATAACATTGTGCAACTGAACATTTCGTTGAGGTAGGGATTTAAGTGTGCAAAGGCAAGAAGGCACGAAAACTTAGGTAGCACTTGGGTAAGGAAAAGAAAGATGTGACACTTAGAAAGAGGGATAAATGAGGAAACGGGGCCTTGCCAAGAAGTTGATACTTCATCTCCTAAGCGATAAGAAGACATTACAGAATTTTAAGAAGGTGAATGACTATCAAATTTGAGTGTTAGAAAGCTAATGCTGGAGGCAATGTGAACAACAGATGACTTAGAGATAAGGGTGGGGGACGGGGAAGCAAGAGGCCATGTCCAGGTAAAAGATATAAAGGAAAGCAGGGCTGTAGGCAAAGAGTAGAAGTCAGATCAAAATGACCTGGAAGACAGAACCAGCCCTTAGTTTCTAATGAGGTGTTGGGCGGGACAAGGAAGACAGCTTTGGGTCTCAGTGGCTGAGAAGGTGGTGGGATCGCTAAACACAGACAAGGATTACAGGAGCAGAAGCAGGTTTGGGGGAAGGTGACAATAAGTCCCGTTTTAGGGTAATTTTTTAAGAAAGATTTTATTTATTCATTTCTAGACAGAGGAGATGGGAAGGAGCAGGAGAAGGAGAGAAACATCAGTGTGTGGTTGCCTCTCGCACACCCCCCACTGGGGACCCAGCCCACAGCCCAGGCATGTGCCCTGACTGGGAACGGAACTGGTAACCATTTGGTTTGTGGGCTTGCGCCTAATCCACTAAGCCACACCAGCCAGGGCCTAGGTTGACTTTTGGGGTGCCAGGGGAAATATTCAGGCATAAATATCCAGTGTACGACTGCAAACTTGGAAAAGAGTCTGGAGTTGAAGCTGTGGCTTGGGAAATCCTTAGCAAAAAGATGGTCACCGAAACAACTCAAGTGAGTTGAGCTCCCGTGGGTTCCCATAAACAGCAAGAAGTTAGGGCTTAAGATTTACAAAGTCTTGCTGTGACTGTGTTGCTCCGTGGTTGGGTGTCATCCTGCAAAGTGAAAAATCGCCCGTTCAATTCCCAGTCAGAGCATGTGCTAGCTTGCAGGTGCGGTCCCCGGTAAGGGTGCATATGAGAGACGTCTGTCTCTCACATCGACGTTTCTCACCCGCTCTCCCTCCCTCCCTTTCCCTCTCTAAAAATAAATAAATAAACAAACCATGACTTACTTTGTCCTGTGAGCAAAGAAACACACGAAGGAAATGCCTTTCCTCTGTTGTTCTCATTGTCAGTCTACTCCTAGCAGACTGCTAACGTATTTTTATAAAGAGTTCGAGATTACAAAGCAAACATGACAATGATAATCGGACTGAGAACAGATACACAGATTCGAGAACCTAATGGCAGAACATAACATAGGCAATTTAGACTATAAAGAATCTGCCCTCTAGAGAGCAAGGTGCATGTTTTAGCTGGCTTCAAAACTCATATTTCTAATACGGACATTTGTCCACTCTTTGAAATTAAGGGTCGGATTCCATCTATTGGCCCCAGCTCACACACAACCGTCCAAATGCACATCAGTTCTGCCATCTGCTCAATAATGATACGCACATCGGTACCCTGGAGAATGGCCTCCTTGGACCTTCCCAGCACCCCCAAAAGGCTGACACAGGGAGAGGTCAAAAAATGTCACACAATACCACACACAGGTAAGAAATGTAGACAAAGAACAGTTGACTGAACGTCAAGAGATCCAGATTCTACACTTTATTCTTCCACCATGGACAAGTTAATGATATTCTTCACATGTACAAATGGGCCTACAACGCACACTCCAGATTTTGAAAATCTAAGTGTTGTACAACACGGGATAATACTGCCTGACAGTTGGTCAGATCCCACAGCAGCTCCTGGATACTGAGAGGCCAAAGAAGTACGAGTGACGCTCTACGGTTCCAGGGGGACAAGAATCTTTGCTGGTAAAATATGAAAATAATTTACAAGAAAGCATGCATGCCCAGGGGTGGAGGAACTACAGTTTAACTGGCTCTCCTTCTGTGCACAGCCTTTAATTCTATTCACATCTGTTTCTAGCCTTTTAGTAACCGAACTTAGAGTGTGACCAGAGCCCCTCATTCTTCACTCCTCAGGCCTCGCCCACCCCCTACAGCAGGCCTCCTCCAATGGCGAGTCGCCCTGCCTGCCCTTCCGCTTTCTGGCTGGGCCCCTTCTGCCCAACCAGGGTCCCTCGTGTCCTCGTCTGTCTAACGTGACCGGACAAGGAACCTCCGGAACACAGAGTGGAGCTCGTTCTTCGTGGTGTTCTCATTACTCGGCCTCACGTAGGGGGTTCCAGAAATGACTCCCAAGTGAAAGAATAGCAGAAAAGTAGAAGCAGGAAGGACTTCTAAGCAGCACATACTAAAAATAAAAATTTTAGATGAGTTTTTTTTTTAATAAAAACTGTACATACAGTTAAGCATCACTTAATGATGGGGATATGATCTGGGGAAGGCGCCACAGGGCAGTTTCGATGCTGTGTGAACATCAGAGAGTGCACCCACACCAGCCTAGGCGGTGCGGCCTACCACACGCCTGGCTTACATGGTCCCGCCTGTTGCTCCCAGGCTAACGCCTGTCCAGCCTACTATTGTACTGACTGAATACTGTGGGCAGCCGTAACCAATGGTAACTCTTTCTGTACCAAAACATATCTAAATATAGAAAAGGGACAGTAAAAATATGGCCTAAAAGATGGGAAAAATGGTACACCTGTACAGAGCACTTACCATGAATGGAGCTTGCAGGAACAGAAGCTGCTCTGGGAGTCGGCGAGTAGTGAGGGAGTGTGAAGGCCTAGGGTGTCACTGTCTTCTACCACAGACTCTCAGACCGCTGCGCGTGGGTGACATTCAGTTTATTTTACAACAGCGCAGTGCTGCCTGCGCTGCAGCAGCTAGGATGCCATGACGGCCACGTGGTTCGCAACAGGAATTTACCTTCCTTATCTGTTGTTCACAACAACACTGTGTGTCTCATGACCGTACTGAAGGCATGCAACGTGATGACTTCATACACACACACGTTATGAAATGTTTACTGCAGTCGAGCTAATCAACATATGTCCTCACGCAGTGAGCCTTCCATGTATGTGCCATGTGAGCAAGAATGGAATTTTAAAAGTCTCCTGTGCATTCATTAACGGACGAATGGATAAACATAACGTGGTACATACACACAACAGAATATTACTCAGTCTTTAAAAGGAAGGAAATACTGGCACACGCGGCAACACAGACAAACCTAGAAAGCCTTGTGCTAAGAGAAATAATCCAGACAGGAAAGGCTGGATACGGTATAGTTCCAATTACAGGAGGTCCCTATGGGATAGTCAGAGCACTGAGAAGGAAATAAGGATGGTGATTGCCAGGGATGGCGGGGGGAGTCAGCCTTTTTGGGTACAGTGTTTCTTTTTTGGGAAGATGATAAAGTTCTGGAAATGCATAGTGGTGGTGACTGCACAACACTGTGACTGTATTTAATGGCATTGAACTGTGCACTTAAAAACGGTTAAAATGGTAAATTACACACACACACACGAGTGCACAACATACAATTTTTTAAAAAGTCTCCTGTGCAGTATCTCGCCTGAGAAAGGATATGGGACTGTGGCCTTGGTTCACTTTCGGTGGCTATTTCTTTTTTGGTTGAGTTCTTAAATATCTAATTGACAGCAAAGGGAAGAAAACACATTTAGCCTCAGTGTCCAAATGTCTGCAGTCTTTAATTTGGAAAATACCACAAGAATCATGGAAATGATTCTAAATTTACTTCTAAATCATCAAAGCAAAAATGAAGTGTGATGTTAATTAGGCTTTCTGGGAGTGTAAGTGTTGCTGCAGATGACTCATAGATTTAATTGCAATCACTGGCTACTCTACGGACCTCACTGCCAGAGAGATAAACAGTTAAGTAATTAAGATATTCAAAACCTGGACTAGCACAGAAAAAAAGTTTGTTTCTACCACGTTTTTTTAGCATCAATTGTGATTCCTACATCAAAGGACTAACACTTTTAAAAGGAGATTGATACAAAATGAATTAGCTTTCATATTTGACTGCTTTGGCAACCAGATGCATAGAACTATCTTATTGTCCCTTTGCACCACCCCCAAACAGAGAAAGTAGTTGAGTTCAGTTCTCTGAGATTTCTAGATTATAATGTTGAAGTTCTCACACAAGCAAAACCTCCCAGCAATGTCAGATGTCTTATCAAGATAAAGACAGGAAGGTGTTTTGGGGGTTGGGTTTTTTGGTTTTTTTTAAATATCTGTCAAGACAATATAGAGCTATGCTTGTTACTTTTTTTTAAAGTTAAATGACTTTAAAAGAAAAGTGTTATATTTATCCCAGTGTCAGTTTAATCTTGGGTCTTCAGCAAGGCTTTCAAATGGTGGATTAGAATGCAACCAAGTGACAGACAGAGTCCAAATTAAACTGACAATGCCCACTGAAGCCCTCAAAAGGTGTGTGCGCGTGAGCATCATCGTAAGCAATTTCCTGGGTCACTTTTACCTTCTTCCAAGCAGCAAGCCTTCCCAGCCTCAAGCATGGAGGAGAATATGCAAGAGAAAGACGTAGCCATGTCAACATGGACACAGAAGGTGAACCACACAGGCAGGACCAAATGGTTTTAATTGCTTAGGCGACAGGGAGGAAGGGCAAAGAGATTAAAATGCTAGCACTCCAAGGAGCAATAAATACTTCGGAGATCAATGTACCTGCCTCTGCAGTTCAGTAAATACGGCCTCATGACGGTTTTGACTGGGCAGTGACAAAGGAGTTGGCACCTGAAGATCTCATGCCCTGGCAAGAGGTGGAAGCACGGATCACCAAAGACGGGAGAGAAAGGCATGGCGGCTCTGGACAGGCTCAGCGATGGGAGAAGCAGAGGTGAGATTAGTCAAGGTGGCGCCCTCAGGGGGCTGGGGAAGACCTGTACCCTCCTCCTTAAAGTCAGGGAAGCTGCCCTGGTCCTGACAGCATCTGGTCCCAGGTAAGAAAATCACTTCATTCTGGCTAGGACAACCACTGCCATACAGCCAGGGACACATGCAGACTGAAGTGACCAAAAAAAAAAAAAAACCAAACACCAGGATTCAGTGCACAAATCATTTGCCATAAACCTTTCCAGGAAAACAGTGTAAGTCCGGGCGATGTAATGTACCACACGGTGGCTATAGTGAACAGTGCCCCACTGTACACTTAAAGTTTCCTAAAGGAGCAGATCTTAAAAGTTCTCGTCTCACACACACACACACACACACACAGTGGTTGTATTTTTTTAAAAGAACAGCAATGCATTAGTTGGGATCCCAGGTAAAAATTTAAGAAGAAAACACCTTCAAAGGACGGGGCTTCTCTCTGTGGTTTCAAAGACAAGCAAGTTTCACATCCGCCACACCGAGAGCCCAGAAACCCTTGCTGTGCCGGGGAACTGGGGTGTGGGAGCTCTGACACTTGCACAAGCAATCAACTCTTCCTTCAGAAATCCTGAAGTTTTCTTTTTCCCTAAGAGATCCCAGGGTAGCAAGACATTGATAGGCTCACTCTATACCATTCTTCTATTTCTCTAAGCTTAAATAAAAAAAATTTTTTTTACATCAGAAACAAAATTAGTTCTTTCACCATATTCCTAAAGGCTCGATTTCTGTGTGACATCCTGGTTAAGCTTGCACATACTTTTATTATTCATTCTTTTTTTTTTTTTTTGACCCAGAAGAATTTACCACCTCCACCCCTACACGGAGGCAAGACTCCAGTTAAAAAGAGTTGAATGTGCCCCAGTTTGGGGAGGTGCTGAAGAGGTAGGTCCTAAGCAATATAGAGAAAACCACTCAGTACTCGTGGCTGGAGGTGAGGGTTAGGGAATCGGCCACACAAAGATACCTGGAGTCCGACTGGAACTTCTGGAGCAATTTAAGCCTTATGCTCCAAATGCCTAAACAATGGGCTCTATTTATGCACAGTCCAAAAGACCTCATTGCATCAGAAGGCACCTTCCGAATAAGATTGCAGCTAATTCTCCCAGCAGCAGAAATCCACTCCCACGAATAACAAAGCTTCGCTCTGTTATTCATACTACGGATTAAGCCCAACAGGATAAAATGCACAGTTGCCAGGTCAACTTAGTTACGTGGGGCTGAGCATGGAAAAGTGAGCTCTTGTCTCCCACAGTAAAGCCTGGTGGTTGGTACAGGCTCTGGTTTCTTTAAATGTGCCCGTCACACTTTCTTTTGCTGTTAGTAAAGTGCCTTGAGAAACAGAGCTTGAATATTACTAACTGTCTTCAGCCCCATGTCACAATTGTGAATGCAACGCTTCAAAGTAACACTGTTACATAAAATATCAGATTCCCAGCCAAAAGGCTGCCTCTAAAGCATCAAGGGGCTAGCCCCATCTCTGTTCCGCACCTAGAATTTCCTGCCCATTCGCTATTCCCCACCCTGCCTGTGGTTCCAGCTAAAACAATCTGCCGCCCACGTGCGGCACACACGACCTACAGCTCCCCACTTAAAAACCTCCTTTGCCAAAATCCATATCCATCCTTCAGGACTTCCTTCAAAGAGCCTCCCAGTGACCCATCCATGATCCCAACTCCTTGCAAGCTCTTCTTTGCACGTGGTCAATAGCGAGTCTGCTGTCGATTAAAAGTAAAATGTTCTTATTGAAATACTGACATATGGGATAATATGTTGTCTGGGATTTGCTTTTAAATAATCCAGGCACGGAGGCAGAGGGAGCAGCCTCACAGGCACAGGAATGGCCAGGAGCCACCTGTCGTAGGAGGATGGGGACATGTGGGTTCACACCGGGTTCTCTCCACGTTTGCTTATGTTTGAGTTTCCACAACGAAAACCTGAAAATAACAAGTGGCCAAAAAGCTAGCTAGTGACAGAACCAAGATTTGAATGCAAGATCTCCTGACTTTAAGACCAGTTATCCTCTCTGCAGAGCTATTGCTTTTTCATGAATTATTTCATTGTTGCTGTCACGGCCTTTTTCACTGTATCCTATTGTATTCTTTATTCATTTGACATGGAAAGCCCTGGTTGTTCTCCTCAAGGAGCTGGCAGTGTAACTGGGGACACAGGTAAACAGATAAATCTCAGTGGAAAATCGTGAGTGCAAAACGGGCAAATAGGAGCTGAGTGGAAACAATTTCCTATGGGAAAACAGAGTCATTAAGCCGGCCTGGGGAGCCCCAAAAGCAGCCCAGGCAGAAGTGGTGTCCAGATGGAGCTCGAAAGCTAAGCAGGGACAGACGTGTTAGGTGAAGGAGTTTAGGGACAGGGGCACAAAGGGGCCGTCTTGAAGAGGGGGGAGGTGCCCTGCTGGCATAAGTGGGGGTCAGATTGTGAAGGGGCTTGCAGCCAAACCAAGGGGCCTGGACTTGACCTCTTAGGCCGTCAGAAGTCCACAGGGAAGTGACAGAACCACTGTGGGTCTGTTAGGAAGGCACCTTACCTGGCAGCTGTGCACCTGACAGCAGGGAGTGACCACAGCCAAGGTCAGGGCGAATGAGGTGCCAGATTTAAAGGGGCGCCCAAAACTCAATGATCCAGACAAATATTACATTTAAATGCAATACTTTTTAGAAATCAAAATTAATGCAAAAAAATCCACAATGAAAAAAATCCAAACTGTAAATAAAGGCAGGCTGTTGCTGTTTGTTTTACGACCCTCCCTTACTATGTAACTGGAAACCCCAACCCACCTCCCGTCCCCACCCCCCACCACTGGGTGGATTTATGAGGGTTGATAACGATAAGGGAACAGATGGAACAACATGACGCTTTATATATACATTTGTATTTTTTTAAAAATTGCAGAGCTTTTATTAACTTTTCCCACTTGGGTCACCACACAGGAGGATATTTTGATACTCACATATAGGGGTGCACAGTTTTGAGTCGGGTTCCAACATGGGTAGTGGGACTGCAAAAGAGATGGGGAGTAGGTGGGGAGGGACCACCCTTAAAGCAAGAGCACACGTCCCGAGGGTTAAAGAGGAGATAGCACATTCAAACATCTCAAGGGTAGAAATGAGAGACTGTGGAAACGCAGGGGTGTGGGCCTTAAGGCTCCTGTTAAACAGAATTTACTCTACCAACTGTATCCTAAGTGCTTCCGGGGCAGAAGTACTGTTCTCCTGGTCTTTTCTTTTTTTAAATCATGTTTCACCCAGCTCACTGAGTTCCTATTAAAGAATTAGGTGGATTCCCTGGCTGGTCTTGCTTAGTGCAGTGGGTGCCAGCCTGCAAACCAAAGGGTGGCCGGTTCAATTCCCAATCAGGACACATGCCTGGATTGCAGGCCAGGATCCCAACTGGGGGCACATGAGAGGCAACCACAGACTGATGTTTCTCTCCTTCGCTCTCTCCCTTCCCTTCTCCTCTCTCTAAAAATAAATAAAGTCTTTTTAAAAATATTTAAAAATAAATAATTAGATGGAAAAAAGAACTTAAATCCAAAGCACACACAACTAAAGCCAGAGATGCATAGTTCCCACTTCATACGGCCTCTCGATGAAGAGCAGGGAGAAGCATATGAACCATTTAACAATGACTAAGAGCTCCAAACACTAATAAGTTATCTGAGTGACACTCTCCTATTGTTTTCCCATTTCATTTTGCACCCTTAGAACTAGGGAGAACAATAACTGAAGCAAGGGCTCAGCTTTATGGTCTTTGCAGCTTTCGGATTATAAGAAAAGCTGACAAAATGGGTGTTTTCCCTGCTTTGCACAATTGGAGAGCATAACCGAGTTGCTTTACAGTTTTCTGTATCAAATATTAACTAGACCCCACCTCACTCTCTCTAGCCTGCCCCTGTTACCTTCAATCTTAGGTGATAAGAACATGGCCCCAGGTCTGCAAAGCAAATCAGAGGCCAGCTCAGGACTGCTGATGGTTCAAGTGACAATGGGGTGAGGCGTCATCCAGATGAATCATCAGGTGTGGAAATGCGCTTAAGAGACTCATAGTGCCTGAAGGAGGGGTAGTTCTTAATAAATAAAAGCCGCTAAAACTCAGCCTCTAGAAGGCTTCCGAAGACTGAGCTGCTCTGAGAGGGAGGTACAGTACAGAGTTCACAGCTTGCAATGTGTGGCCAGACCCAGGCAAGGAGCTATGGCTTAACAGGAAATCGGTTACTGAGCAGTTGAACGGATGTATGCGACCCATTCAGAGCCCTGGCACAGGCTATATTCTGATACATCCTATAAAGAGAAAACCGAGCTGTGTCAACCCTGACAGATGTGCAAGTGACTCATGAGCTTACAGGTAGTACCTGTTTGGGTCTCCCAGAAAACTTAATTCTTTGTGAACAATTATGAATTATTTAAGACCACTGTTTATCAGGCATCTACAGTGTGCCCAGTTTGTCACAGGCTTAATTTTTCAACCACCCCAAAGCCCTGCAAAGGAAAGCATTATTTTCACTTGACAAAAGGAAGCTCAGAGGTGTTATTTGCCTGAAGTCACGCAGCTGGTCCTAACATGGCGAGAATTAAAAGCCAGAGCTAAACCAGGCTTAGAGGAATGAGAAACCTTTCCTTTGCAGATCTTAATGACCTTACTTTTGGTTAGAGGGAAGTGAATGAGGCTGAGTTTCCAGTGCAGGGTCAGTTCCTGACTTCGACATTTTGCTATTTTGTTCATCATAAAGTATCTTGCATTAATTATGATTTTTAAAAACATTATATTAAAATAGTATTCATTGTGATTATTGATTTTTTTTGGCACTCCTTTCAATTCTGTACCCAAGGGGCGTGTCTCAGTAGCCTTGGCCTAGTTGGCTCTGCTCCAGGCACAGCGGACCTGTGATAACCTGGATGAAATCTACAGGGAAGCTCTCATTCCCAGCAGATTTGCCCCTTCCTCCTACTAACCTGCCTCATAAGTTTTACAGCCAAAGTTATTGCCTACTGGGAAAGAGGTTTTCATTTTTTTATTTCGTTACTCGTTTTTTTTGGTTCTTTTGTTTTTGTTGTTGTTCATTTTGTTTTGTCCTTTATCCTGTTTCCTTATTCCTCACTGGCTGGGATACTTACAAGCAAGAAATGTAGCAAAAGAGGCTCCAGTAATGGCACACACAATACCAACCCATGAAGAGACTTCTGGTCAAGATGGCAGCATAGGCAGACATGGCTTGCCTCTTCACACCACCACATCAAGATTACAAATAAAACCCTTACTTGTGTGGTTCAGTGGATTGAGTGCTAGCCTATGAACCAAAGGGTCACCTGTTCAATTCCCAGTCAGGGCTTATGCCTGGGTTGTGGGCCAGGTCTCCAGGTGGGGTGTGCAAAAGGCAACCACGCATTGATGTTTCTCTCTCTCTCTTAAAAAAATAAAAATAAAAATTACGAATAAAATATAGAACAACCACCACTCAGAACCATCAGAAATCAAGTTGAATGGAAGTCTGACAACTATGGAATTAAAGAAATTACATCCATCCAGACTGGTAAGAGGGCCACAGATGAGGTCCCTCACCCATATGTGATGGATAAAAATTTAGGCGGGACATCTCGGGAACAAGGAGACCAAGCCCCACACCAGGCCCCAGCCCAGGGTTCCAATGCCAAGAAGGTAAATCTCCAAAACTTCTGGCTGCAAAAACCAATAGAATTTGAGTCAAAGGAAGAAATTCTGGAGTCCCAAGCAGTTCCTCTTAAAGAATCCACACACAGACTCACCTACTCAGACTCACTCCCTCTGAGCTCCAGCACTGGGGTGGTGGCTTGACGGGTACCAGCAGCATACTGGGAGAAGCTGAAGTGTCTGGCATCAAGGTGAACACAGCCCGTTTTCTGTTTTCTGAGCCCTCCCCCTGCAAAGCCACAGAGGCAGCAGGCTGGTGCGGTATTTGAGACTCCAACAACCAGGCTAACCCTGTTTGACGTGCCTTAGAGATTCCTAGACACTCCACCACACCTAACTTACAGACCCATCCAAGCTGCTTTTCCATACAAATGGCTGCTCTTGGCTCATACCGCACAACCTCCTAAATCATCTCAAACCAGAAACAGCCTGATTCAGTGAGCCCCAGGCCTGACACTAGCAGCAGCCAGCCTAGATTCACAGCTTGGCTTTACCTGGGAATCTCCAAGCCCACCACAAGTAGCTGATATCTCAGATTGCTTATAGCTCAGGCAGGATGGCCCCAGGCAAAATGCAGGTTGGGGCTGACCTTGTCCTGCACCACCTGGGACACCCAGGGCCAGTACACCCAGTGAAGGGCTACAGACCACGTCAGAGGACCACCACCCTGCCCCTCCACAGCTGATCCTTCATGGGTGGCAAAGGTTGGTGGTACATGGTCACAGCCAGTCCTTGTAGCTGACTGGCCTGGGTAAATTCCTCCCATTGATCTGCCAAGAGCAACCAAGACTTAACCACAAGAGGAACATGTATTCAGCCCACATGGAAAGCACACCTCAAGTACCCAGCTTGGGTGATAGGGGAAGCTGTGCCACTGGACCCTACGGGACACCTACTATGTTAGGCCACACTACCAAGACACAGAGTCATAGCAGCTCTACCTAATACATAGAAACAAACACAAGGAGGCTGCGAAAACAAGAAGACAAAGAAACATGGCCCAAACGAAAGAACAGATCAAAACTCCAGAAAAAGAGCTAAACGAAATGGAGATAAGCAATCTATCAGATACAGAGTTCAAAACACTGGTTATAAGGATGCTCAAGAACTTAGTGAGGATCTAGTCCTGGCTGGTGTGGCTAAGTGGATTGAGTACCGGCCTTCGAACCAAAGGGTCATTGGTTCGATTCCCAGTCAAGGCACATGCCTGGGTTGCAGACCAGGTGCCCAGTTGGGGGCTTGTGAGAGGTGACCACACATCAACGTTTCTCTCCCTCTCTTCCCCTCTCTCTAAAATAAATAAATGAAAATCTTTAAAGGGATTAAACAGAAAATTAAAAGAACTTAGTGAGGATCTCTACAGCATAATAAAGATCCAGTCAGAAACAAAGGATATACACTAATTGAAATAAAGAACAATTTACAGGGAAACACAGGTAGATCAGATGAAGCTTAGAATCAAATCAATGATCTGAAACATAAGGAAGCAAAAAACAAACAATTGGAACAAAAAAATCCCCCCAAAATTAGGATAGTATACACAGTCTCTGGGATAACGTCAAGAGGTCCAACACTCACACCATAAGGGTACCAGAAGGAGAAGAGAAAAAGCAAGAAACTGGAAATCTATTTGCAAAATAATGAAAGAAAACTTCCCTCATCTGGTGAAGGAATAGACATGCAAGTCCAGGAAGCACAGAGAGTACCAATCAAGATGAATGCAACCAGGCCCATTCCAAGACACATCAAAATTAAGATGCCTAACTAAGTTTAAAAATAAAGATAAAATCTTAAAAGCATCAAGAGAAAAGCAGGTAATTACCTACAGGGAGTTCCCATAGGATTGTCAGCTGATTTCTCAAAAGAAACTTTGCAGGCTAGAAGGATTGGCAAGAAATATTCAAAGTCATGAAAAGCAGAGACCTACAGCCAAGATTGCTCTACCCAGCAAAGCTATCCTTGAGAATCAAATGGCAGATAAAGAGCTTCCCAGACAAGAAAAAACTGAAGGAGTTCATCATCACCAAATCATTATTACATGAAATGTGAATGGGGCTTATTTAAGAAAAAGAATATCAAAACTACAAATAATAACATGGCAAAAATAATACATATCTATAAAAAATTGAATCTAAAAACCAAACTAAGCAAACAAGAACAATAGAGACAGAGTCAAGGATACAGAGAGCATTTTGATGGTTGTCCTATGGTTGTGGGGGAATGAGTGAAGAGGTGAGGGGATAAAGAAGTACAAATAGGTGGTTACAGAATAGCCATGGGGATGTAAAGTACAGTGCAGGAAATGGAGTAGCCACAGAACTTACACGCATGACCCATGGACATGAACAATAGTAGAGGGATTGCTTGAGGGAGTGGGGGTGCTGGGTGGAGGGGGGCAAAAGGGGAAAAATCAGGACAACTGTAATAGCATAATCAATAAAATATAATATAAAAAAGAATCAACTAATGAATGCATAAATAAGTGGAACGACATCAATGTTTCTCTTTCTGTCTCTCTCTGTCAAATCAATAAATACAAAAAAAAATTAATGTGGTAAACGGTGGTAAATTGGAAAATGGAGGCAAAAAGTTTCACACTATCGCCCTGACTGGTATGGCTCAGTTGGTTGGGCATCATGCGCAAAGCAAAAGGTTCCATTCCAGTCATGTCACATACCTGGACTGTGGGCTCCATCACCGGTGGGGGCATGTGCAGAAGGTGACTGACTGACCAATGCTTCCCTCCCTCTCTTTCTCCCTCCCTTCCCCTCTCTCTAAAATAAATAAATAAAATCTTTAAAGTTTTTCATGCTATCCATAATTAAAAGGACACAAAAAGGAAGTGTCAAAGGGTGATGTCATGCCCCTTGACCTAAAGCTGGATAACATATTTTTGCAAGTAAGCTTCTGTTATGATAACATCTTCACACATCTGCTTCACAGCATTGTCTCTGAGCCCTCTTACCAGATCCGAAATGAAATAAATACCATGGGCTGAGCTTGTCACTGATAGCTGGAGGGAGAAAAGCCATCCTTTTTCTTTAGAAACTTTTGTTTCCACAAATGTGGTATTGTTATGACATACACAAGTACGAGGAGGGTAACCACCATGCCAACGGCAAACATGGCTGTTTTGAATCTTATTCTGTATTTTTTTAACTAAATACAGAGCTTGATTTTTTTTAAAAAATCAACATTAGGAGGCTCATCAATTACACAGAAGAGAAACTGACACTGAAATTGACATGGAGTGTAGGTACACATACTAGCCAATTTCCTAAGCAAATCGGATGCTTCTTTACAGTGCAAATAAACTATTGCAACATCAGCCCTGATTTCAATTAAAGGAGCATTCATTCAGTGCTTACTGTGTGTCCAGACACAACCAGGAATTTGTATCACCAAGACAAAGGGCCAGGTGTCCTGGGACAGACGGGAGCCCAACAATAGAGCATTGCCAGTTGGACCAGTGTTTTATGGAGAAGAGCACAGTACATTAGCTTAATTTAAAAAAAAAAAAGGTCTTTATTTCAATCCAAGTACACTTTCTACAGGACAGGCCAAGAGAAATTTATAGGAGCAGAGCGGGTGGACCTCTGGCAGGATCACAATAAAATGAAATTTTTGTGGCCTGGAGATTCCTCTCCCTTTTCAGCACTTTCAACTCTAAAAAACAGAAGAGAAAGCAGCAAGCTGGCAGCAGGGCTGACTTTTGTTGCTGGGGCACAGGATTATGCTGCTGAATTACTTCTCCAGTCCTCCTAACCTGAGCTATCTCATGAACAGCTAAAGGAAGGAAGGAAAAATTACGTCTGAGCTCAGAAAACCAATGTTAAAAGTCCAGATTCTAAAATCTACAAATTTCTACAAAGTCACTTAGGTACTCACTTAGGGACTCTGTCTGTTTCAACCAAAAATATTCCAGCAAAGATCTTAATCTGGTTGCTTAGCCTGCAGGAGCTTAGAAGGCACAGAGCAGAAGGGGTGCACTGTCAAACAGGGCCGGACAAGAAGACTGTCAACTGTAATTGTCATGGCTGGGGTGATTTAATGACTCCCAGGCATGGCCCAGTCTAAGGCCTATTCATTCACTTACTCATTCATTCATTCATTCACTCAATCAGCGTTCATCAGAAACCTCCTCTGAGCTCCTTCAAGTTCCAGGTAAGTCTACCCTCCCTGACTTTAAGGTCTACGGAGCTACCAAAGCTCCTGATAAGACCATGTCCCTCACCCCCACCCCAGTGCAAATCTCCTAAGAGAACAGAGACCCTTAGAAGTTGTACATATTAGTTTCCAGCGGCTGCTGTCACAAAGCACCCCAAACCAGGTGGCTTAAAGACAAAAGAAATTGACCTGGTGGCCGTCACTGAGCAGATTGGACTCTTCTTGTTGGCGCACCTCACTCTGCTGCCTCCTCAACCATGTGTGACAAACCTGCTGTGGCTGAGATTGAGAAATTTGATAAATCAGAACTGAAGAAGACAGAAATGCAAGAGGAAAATCTACTGCTTTCCAAAGAAATGACTGAACAGGTGAAGCGAGCAGGAGAATCCTAATGAGGGCGCACTGCCAATATGCACCATACATACCACAAGCATGGCCTTCTCATTTTAATTCTTTTAGCTTTTTAACTTTGTGAGTTGCGGAGAGGTTGGATCCGTTTAAATGACTGCGCTGCCCCTTTTCACATCAGAGAACTACTAACAGGGAAGGCCCCGCCCGCCCCCCCATCCGCCGGTCTGGCTGGCAGGGAAGGAGAACTTGGGTGTTGGTGAAGGAAGAAGCTGGTGGGAGAGCAGTGAAATCTGGAGTAGAAACCAAGCTGGTCCAAGGTGTCCTGCAGGCTGTAAAATGCAGTTTAATCAGAGTGCTCCTTTTTTGTGCGGTTAAGATGATTTTAATTATTGGAATGTACAATTTTTAAGTATGCAAATAACACGTTTTAAAACCTGAAAAAAAAAGACAACAGAAAACTATTCCCTCAGCTCTGAAGGCTGCCAGTACAAAATCACGGTGTCGGCAGGGCCACACCCGCTGGAGACCCTGGGGAAGAGCCCCCTTCCTGCCTCTTCCAGTTTCTGGTGGTCCCAGGCCTCCTTGGCTTGCAAATGCATTAATTCCAATCTCTGCCTCCATCTTCACATGGCCACCTGCTCTGTGCCACTGTGCCTTCTCTTCTTCAAAGGACACCAGTCATTGGATTTAGGCCTGCCCTACATCCAGAGTGGTTTCTTCTGAAGGCCCTCAACTAGTCTGCGTCTGCAAAGCCCATATTTCCAAACAGGATCACTTCTGAGGCTGCAGGTGGACACAAATGTTGATTCTGTATTAGAATATTGACTCAACCGACGACACAGAAGGCCATTGGAACAAGTCCCCTTTATCTCGCATGCCCAGAAGTCCAAGTCACCCCCAACTTTTATCCCTGTCCCCACTCTGACCTTGACTCTGCACATGGCAAAGAGGCACAAATTATATCACTCCCCTGCTTATAACTCTCAGTGGCTCCCTTTGTAAGAAGGCCATGTCCCACATTCCTGGCTGGGCCTCAGCCCAGGCTGCCCTTTTGTACCCTCCTACCCCCGACCCCGAACCTTCCTTCCTTCTCCCGCTCTTGCCTCACCACCTTCCACTATGCTCCTGGCACACGCAACCTTATCTTCACTCATCTCCCTGTGCAAACACACCCAGGTCATCCCAGCACTAGCTGCTCCCCCTCGTCTGGACGGCTGTCCTCCAGATTGTCACTTGGCTCAGACTATTGTTCAAATGTCAAGTCCTTGGGAAGGCCTTCTTCATCCATCCTATTTGCAATAGCACCTGCACCCAGCACACCTTAGGGGCACTTGACTGCATTGCCCTAATTTGATTTTTCTTGCACTTAAGACTATCTGAAATTATTTATTACTGTATTTGTTTGTTTACAGTCTGTCTCCTCGAGGAGAATGTCAGCCCCTTGAGAACAGGGCCTTGCCTGGAGAGGTTCCAGTATAGTGAAGGCACACAGACATGTCAATAGCAGTAAAACTTAAGAGGCCAGACACTGTTGGGTAGATTTTATCTTCACAACAATCCTACAGGACAGGTGTTCTAACCATTCTCATTTTACAGATGAAGTCGCTGAGCTTAAACAACTTGCCCAAGGGAAGGCAGAGGTTCAAACCGGGTGGTCGTAGATCTGTGCTTTGGACTTCCAGCCTCTCTCCCAAACACAGATGGCAGCACTTGGCCAAGAGGCATATAAAGGTTATGTAATAATAGCTCTGTGGGGGCTGGGAGAAGAAACTCTGCCTGAATATGGGTGGGAGCTTCCCTTTGCTGCTCAGCTCCCAGGCAGAGGGGGCAATCGACATTTGCAGAGAGATTGTTTCTGGTCATCCTATGTGAGCATGGGGAGGGGACACAGGACCCTGGCTCCGTACCTGAGGTGTCAGCCTAAGTCCAGCAGCTGCAACTCATTTCGATCTGCAGCCCTGGTTCTATGCAAACTCCTACGTGCCCAGACCTGCTCCCTCAGCCTGCAGCGAAGACCTCTACATTCTCTGCTCCGTACGTGCAGCTCTGCTCCTCCCTGGCTTCTCTTGGTCGGGGATCGACCAGCCCCATTTCTGACACTGACAGCAAAGAGGGGACAGAAAAATTACAAAAAGCAGAAGAGGGAGAACTATTCAGTGCAGAAGCAAATGACTCTTTGGCCAAATATCTGCAAGTCTTGCTCCCACAATTCATTCAGGTCTCCGTTCAAGTGCCACCTCATCTAAGGCCTTCCCTCATCACCCTCCCCACCCCCACGAGCTGCCTCTTTATCCTGCTTTGTTTATCGATCCCTGACACTCTTTCATATGTTTTGTAAGTTTACGGTATTGCCTGGGTTCCCCTTCCTGCTGAGGACAGGGCGTTTGTTCCAGCCACTGGTGTGTATCTGCAGTGCCCAGAGCCCTGTCTGATGTACACTAATCACTCAATAAACAGTGGTAAGCTCCGTGAGCACAGACCCGCACACCTGGAAGCCAGAGGCAGAACACACTCTATGTAACAGCTGACACTGACAAAGATCTCTCAAGAAATCAAGGCAGGGAAGTGTTTATCTTTTTTTAGGATTAAATGAGATGTTCACAAAACCTGTAACAAAATTTCCTAGAATATAGCAAGCCCACAAAAGCATTAGCTATTATTATAGAAGACGTTCTGGAAAGATTCGCATGATTGTGGTAAACCTTCCCTATCAGGTACACACAGCTCGCTTCCTGAGAGTCTCAGAGATAGAGAGAGAGAGAGAGAGAGAGAGAGAGAGAGAGAAAGAGAGCGCTTCCCGGGGTTTTCCAGGATGGCTGACCACTGGGGAAATCGGAGGTAGCGTGGGTGTGGTCGGTGCCTTCGGACACTGAAAAGAGAAGAGACTTTAAATACAATGCTAAAGAAATAAGCACACAGCCCATTATCAAAAAAGTCGTGACTCCTAGATAAACGAGAGGTTTTCCAAGTGACGCGTGTTGAGCCCTTGGAGACATCATGTGTGGAGGGGAGGTGTGAACTATGCACATTCCCATGTTTGTGCTTCTAAGATCAGTTGTGTTGAGGGACAGACCTCTATTAGCATTCAAGGCCACAGAAACTAGTCTGTTTTACAAATCACCATGTAATTAAACAGAAGGCGCATGAGATCTATTTTAAGCACATCCTTTCTTTATTCATAGTAGTCCACTCAATGTCCAAGTCCTCTTTAGCCAAAACCACAACTTAAAAACTGCAAACTCACTGTACTATGAGGGAATACTTTCTAATTGCACCCTAAAACCAAACTGCTGGACAAACTTGGTCATGAAGGATGGCATAAGGAGGCCAACGGGTTGAAAGATGGGAGAAAAAGGAGGGAGATGGGTAAAGCTGGAGGGTAAGACAAGACAGCAAACTCAAAAAAAAAAAAGTGTCGCTCATATTAATGACGGTTAAAGGAACATTTCATTCTCAGCAGAAACACATAATGAACTTCTCTCAACAGTGCTCATTTTTAGATCACCAAGCAGCAGAGAGAGCTAATGATCCTGAGAGGTTAACATCTATCTATTAACACTTCTGTGCCTGGAACTGTCTTAAACTCTCCATAAATCTTACCTTTACACCTAAAAGGCACCCCTTTTGCAGGAAGACAAAATAAGCTTCAGCAAAGGGACTCATCCACTCCCCCACCCCAAGTAGACGGGATTCGGAGCTGGGAATGAAACTGCGCTGTTCCAGAGCAGCGCTCTTGGGGCTGCGCTTATCCACTCCTCAGTGCTACTGTGCCTCAGCGTTTACCCAGGTTCAATGCCAAACAGAAAACACAAAGCAAGTGCAGTCTGTTTTCACAAAGGTGAATACATTCACTATTTAAATCCTGAAACTGTAACCCTCCTCATGTTTCACGTTTAGATATTCTTTCATAAAAAGGTATTATTTTGACATGAAAATTTCCCCCAATCATAAAAACAAAATTTTAAATGAAAAATTAATAAAGAATATAATAATTTTTTTAATCCTCACCTGAGGTCATTTTTCCTTTTTTTTTTTTTTTAAGAGAGAGAGGAAGGGAGAGAGAGAAACATTGATTCAAAAGAGAGTACTGATTGGTTGCCTCTCAAACGCACCTGAATAGGGGATTGGACACTCAACCTAGGGATGTGCCCTGATGGGGAGTGAAACCAGCAACCCTTCAGTTATGGGACAATACGCCCTTAACTAAGCCACACTAGCCAGGGCTAACGGTACACGTTTTAAAATACCCTTATTCTGTAACATAAAAAGTGGATGATCCTGCTCTGACTGGTGGGGCTCAGTAAATTTGGTGCTGGCCTGCAAACTAAAGGGTTGCTGGTTCAATTCCCAGTCAGGGAACATGCCCTGGGTTGTGGGCCCAGTCTCCAGTAGGGGAGACAAGAAAGGCAACCACACATTGATGTTTCTCTCCATCTCTTCCTCTCTCCCTTCCCCTCTCTCTCAAGTCAAAAAACAAACAAGTAAACAACAACAAAAAAGCCATATATGTATGGCCCTGTCCAGGTAGCTCAGTTGGCTGGATCACTGTCCTGATACACCAAGGTGGTGGATTCAATCCCCAGTCAGGGCACATACAAGAATCAACCAATGAATGCGTAAATAAGTGGAACAACAAACTGATAATTCTCTGTTTCTCTCTCGCTCTAAAAATTTAAAAACATAAATCATAAATGCATATTTGTCCTGCGTTTCCATATAAAATGGACTTCTTACTGTGGGTCACAGTCAAGCTTTGGAAGCCTTTGTACTGCTTTTCTTAGGGTAATACATATTCGTTAAATTACCAGAAGAAAGTTCAAAATTGTCTATAATCCAGTCACTCACAGACAACTGTAACTGATGTTTGCACCTCCCAGCCAGCGTATGTTTTTATATTATGCAGACACTAGCTAGACATGCTGGCACTAAATACTCCGAAATCCTCTAATGGAGCAGCGTGATTTAAATGGAAAACTGACCCTCAGTGGCTGTGTGCCACAAATGGGGGGGCACATCCTTGAAGAAGACCAACTAGTGTCACTTCAGATGCTCAGACATCCATCAATCTCTGATTACATCAATTGATAGGTGGAATTGATTCCTAGCACCCTACTCACCCACTGAAGAAATGCAACCTTCCATCTTAAAGGTAAGCATCTAATTCCGCCATTAGTGTTTTCAACACAGATTAGATCAAATCCGATTATATATTTGCCTGGAATTTTGCTTCCAAGTGTTGAGTGTGGTTTATTTTTAGCCCTGAGAGTGATGGAATTTGTGTTAACAGGTCCTGGTGAGAATAGTCAGTTCACAGCCATGCTCGGGGCACAGCCAATGTTCAAGTGCAACGAAGGAGGGCTTTGAAATGCAGCATACCCAGCACACACGCTCTTGTGAGCATCAGAGGAGGTTTCGATAGTAAGAAAGTGTAAATTGTGGGAAAGGAATAAAGTGGCCAGGGTCTCACAATGCCTCTCAACCCATGGGTATTAGCAAGGATTCGCCCCCACAACCAGGAGAGCTTCTCCTGGGGGAATCGTGGAGACACACGCAGGATCAGGAGGTCTGCTGGGACGGCACCACCCCAGCAGTGACGAATTACAGGCATAAGGACCTCACACTGGCGATGCTGCAAAGGAGAGATGCATGGAACGCGGCGCTGAGGACCCACAGGCACAGGAAAGTGACCCTCAAAGTGAACAGGAATGCAAGTGTCATCGATTAATTATTGGTTTCCTACCAAACGTGGGTGCCCTTAACAAACATCCATACATTTATATACAAATGAGTTTCTTATTCTGAAGCATGAATGTTATAGTCACAAGCATGCAGGAAGTTTATGATAATCTAACAACCTACTTGGTAAGCAGTTTTATCGACACAGTCACACTCCTCCCCCTACGCTACTATCCACGGCAGAGCTACGGCAGCAGAACTGAATGATCGTGAAAGAGCAGCAACTTTCAACCGGCGTGCCACGAGAATTTCACAGACGTGCGACACCTGACTATGTAATGTAGTCGGGGCACTGACCTCCTATCCCTTAGTGTGTCAGATTAAAAAAAAATGACAACACCAACAGAACAATAGCCGTTTCATGTGAATGAATCCAAATTATGCCTTTGATTGTGTTAGATAGGTAAAATATATATTTCTCAGTGTGCTGCAGAGTTTCAGTGATTACTTTTTGTGTGCCATGAGATGAAAAAGGTTGAAAACTGCTGTGACATTGACACACAAACCAGTGTATCGACACAGTCGATGCCCCGAGCATGGCTGTGTGCCTTATGGCACACAAACCAGTAATAGTTACTCAGTGGCCCTTTAAGAAAAAGCTGGCCTGGTGAAGCGATGTGCGTCCAGAACAGGTGAAACATCTTGAATGAAGCTGTGGCCACTTCCTCCTGCACAATGATCCTTCTTTCTCTACCGAGGTCATTTACAAAGGGGTGTATGAAGAGCTGCAAACTGTAACAGGCCCGCCAGTGGGATTTGGATTGGTGTTAAACCAATTTCAGACAAGTGTGACTTTCAGGGCTGCAAGGCATCTACTCAAAACCTCTTCTAAGAAACGGATCTGGATGTTCCGGCACTGAATCCAAATGAGGATGAAGACACCTAAGAAGGGCCACCGCAACTGTGCGCATGCGGCCCGGGCCACACGTTCCCTCCAGGCTGTAGGATACAAATCTGGGGCCACAGAAACTCTCCTCTTTAGCAACTTTCTTCTCTTTGTCCTTTGCCCTCGAACCACAGGGTGGAGACCTACATACACACACCTGGCATGTGCCATCTCATTCAAACGCAGGTGGACCATGCAACCCTGTAAGGTGAAAATACTAGTAACCAGACTTCACCCACTCTCTGTACCCAGCCAATATGCTCACCTTTAGAAAAGAAAGCCTGCCCTGACCAGAGAGGTTGGGCATCGTCCCACAAAGTGGAAGGTCACTGGTTCAATTCCTGGTCGGGGCACATACCTGGGTTGTGGGTTCAGTCCCTAGTCAGGGCATGTACAAGAGGCAACTGATCAATGTTTCTCTCCCTCCCTTCCCCTCTCTCTATAAATAAGTAAGTAAATATTTTAAATTTTTATAAAAAGAAAGAAAAGAAAGCCCACAGTGCAAGGTCACCCGCATTCTTGGCTCTCTAGGTAAGCATCACCTCCCCCAGGTTAAGTCCCTGGGAGACGATGGAGTGTTTCCCCAGCACATGGAGATTCTTGTGTCTGTCAGGAAAAGACCTTTATTCAACATGTACTGCATCATTTGAAAACCAAACCCAAATCTCAATGCCATCCTGACAATATTTCTATTAAATAAAAACCCTGCTCTGGTGGGCGCTTTTAAAAATCAATCTGCCACAAAAAGCTTCAGAACAGGTTAATAATGCAGATGCCTGACTCACACTCTCCAACGAGCACTCTTCCACAAAGAATCAATAAACTTTGTTCAACATATCAAAACAGTTAGTAGTTCAGCAGTGGTACAATTAAAACGCTGCTCTTCCTTAAATTCATTCTCACATGTCTTTTTTTTTTTTAACAAATAAGTATCCTAAAGTCACGGGAGTATCAGAATCAAGACACGGCTGGGTTCAAACCAGAGCTCCATCTCCCACAGCAGACCTGACATCTACTAAACGCGTATCACATGCAAGGCACTGAGGCACGACCCTACAACCACTACTTCTCAGCCCATGTTTCAAGATAAACAAACTGAAGTTCAGATCGTTGAAGGGACTTGTCCAAGGTCAAGCACCTAGGAAAAACTGGCAGAACTGAAATCCAAACTCAGTCTAACTCCAAAGCCCTGTTTTGTTTTCCCCCACCTCTGCACCACGGAGTTAGACGAGGCTAAAGGTCCATGACCTCCTCTCTTCTGAGACAGGCCGGGGAGGTGCTGTTTTGTTTTTCTCTCTGCCTCCCCTTCCAGTCTTTGGAAGCATACATTGGCCCAGCCTGTCTTCGGATGGTTTGCCTTAGGCCTGCTGTGTCGCAGTCCTGATTGAATCCTGCTTCCCACAAGCTGCGCCAGCTCACCTGGCTGGGTTCTGAGGGTTCACAGATTCCTGGCTCGCCTCTCAAACTGTGAATCTTAATTTCAGTTTAAGGTCATTTCCTGTTGGCCAGAGGTGTTGCCTACATGTGGAATCTGCCTCTCAACGTTATTTCTGGAAGGTCTCTAATTGCCCTGCTAGACGGTGAGCCCTATCAAGGAAGGAAGGACTGGCTGGCTCATTCACCACTGTATTCCCGGAACTCGGTAAATATTTACTAGATGAATGACTCTTATCTTTGCCACACTTCAAGAAGGCAAGGAATCTAAGGCACAAGAAAATTAAGGCAACTTCCCCGAGACCATGAAAGAGTAGGGCTTTCCCTAGGAAGCGATGTGAGAACAGCCATAACCTGGATGAGAGCGTCACCTTGGTGAACAGCCATAACCTGGACGAGAGCAGCCTGGCTCCTCCACACCAGCGCACTCCACCGCGGGATTGGAACAACGGGAATGGGTTTCGAAAGTTACTGTCCTTAGCTCCCAAGTCTTCAGCAACAACACAAAAGACAACCCTGTCTGTATATGGGCTGTGCGTGTGAATGAATCCAATGTGTGGCGAAAACTAAGTTCTCGCTCCACCTTGCCAAGTTCTCACAAGCACCATGTGGAAGAAGGCCTTCTCTCAGCCTCCCGGAAAGGGGGGGCGCCTGGGAGAGGTGTGCAGAGGTCCCCCAAATGCTGTCTTCCCCTCTGCACCCAAACAAAGCCGGCGCTGAGTAGGTTCTAGTTAACATCGTGGGTAAAGCATTATTCATGGATGGTGGGATTCTCAGTAATGTCGTTGTGAATGAGGACCCATATTGGGCGTTTCTGAATTTCCTCCCGGGACATATGGACTGTGTAAGTAGAGGACTACTGGTTTCATTGGAAGAAACGCTGGAAAATTAGCCAGAGGACCAAGACACTGAATGCTTCAATGATGAGAACATATATTACACGTCAGGAAAGGCAGTGGGGATGAATGCACAAACAGAAAACGGACTGGCTCATCTCGGTGTGCCCCCAAGCATTTAGACACTTGGCCATGCACGGAAATTTTTGCTCCAGTGCTTCTGGCTGCTCTTGGAAACATGCCGACAGGATGTGACTTAGTAATTCCTGAGAACCTTCCTTTGAAGGTTTTGAAATCATATTTCATACAAAGTATCACAAAAAGATCGGCTAATCATTGATCAATAAAATATATTCCTTTCCACAGAGTGCCTTTTTTAGCTTCAACCTGAAAAAAACTGCTTTCCTGCCATCCCCCGGGGATCAAAGACGACTAATGTCAGGCCCTGGAGCACAAAGGAAAACGAGCACGACTTATCTCGGATAAATCTGTGCCTTCTGTGTAGCCAGGAGTAGATTGTTCTAGGACAAGGGTTTTTTTTTTTTTTTCATGAGTCAGTGTACTCTGTAATTCACAAAAAAGAGGGTCTTCCTTTCTCAGATTTTTTTCTGACATTATTTTCAAGGTCAAAACTAGAAAGTGTCCCCAGTAGGTCTGAAGCACGCACTGAGTCCACAGAGGCTGAGGCAAGAACCCAGGGAAGGATCTATGAGTCTGGCACAGCAACTGGAGGAGATGTTGGCTGCACGGAAATCTGTCTTAGCGGGAAACACACCATATCCATGCGCTACTCTAGAGACAGGAATCTTCTAGAATCCCTGCCAATGAGACAGAGCTGATGGAACAACTGTAAGTTTCCACTTCCCCACCATAGGTACCTTTATCTCCCTTTCCTCCTGCACTTGCCTGTCTTTGCCAGCCTCCTCTCGCCGTCTTTCTTTTTGCTTTCTCATTTTTCCTCTCTCTTTCTCCTCCTCCCCCTAAGCAACCTTTGACTTATGGTTGCAAGCCAGTCCACTGAATTTCAACCCAGGGTTAATCTGGGCCAACAGGTTGCTGTTCTCTGCTCCTTGCCAGATGAGCCCTCGTGAAAGGAGCTAGTTAGTTACTTCCTGAGGCTAAGTTAGCCCTACATTCTGACAGGCTGAGAGATCTCTGATCACGACCCAAGGCATCACCAGCATCTGTGTTCTCCGGTCAAGGGCATTCATTTTCATCACGATTAATCAAGCAAATTCCTAAAATGATGCCGTCTTCAGTTGCTGATTTCTTTGTTTTGGTTTTTTTTTGTGTGTTTCCTCCCCTCCAGGAAGACCATTTCACAGAATAGGCAGGAATCTGCCTACCTACCCAAGAATGAAAAATGGAATTTTCTTGGGATAAGAAGTTTTTGCATGAAACACTGCAATTCCATGGCCTTGCACTGTAATTTTAGGTCAGTATTTACTAAGTTATAATAGTCCACTTAAGTGCAAAATTGTCTCCTCCCAGGACTGGCAGAGCAGCACTGCCGTAAACAAACGAACTGAGCAAGTTAGAAATTTAGTGTCTAACAAAAATAAATATTAGGAGCTTTACAGAGTCTGCAAGGCAATAAGGAGATCTTAATCTATTGGCTAATCATCTCCTGATAATGAGGTCATGAGCCTGGCAGCCTTGAGACCCAAATCATCTGTTAGGGAGATTTCTGACACACACCCTTCCCAAGGAAAGAATACCCCAACACACGGCCTCATCCCACTGACTGAGCAGTCAGACCTCCCACCCCTGGGAAGCCGGGGAAGAAGGGAGGGTTTACAATGGCACTGGCCACAAAGGTATGCCATCAGCAGGTCAGCTGACAAGAAGTTACTTAAAAAGTGTGCAAACATTGATACATATGAAGGGGGACCCCCCAAAAAACCCAGGATTTATTTATAAAAAAGTGTATATTTATTCTTAGATGTTTCGACTTCAGTCACCTTCCAAGTACTCTCCATTTAATGCAGTACACCTACGGAGACGTTTTTCCCACTGCGCAAAACAGTTTTTAAATTCATCGATTTTTATGCCTTTTGGTGCTTTGCCATTTTTTTGTGTCACTCCTTCCACATCAGCAAATGTTTCCCTTTGAAGAGTTTTTTCATCCAGAGAAAAAAAAAAAGTGACTCAGGGCAAGATCGGGTGAATAGGGAGGGTGGGGCACAGGGGTCATGCTGTTTTTTGGTCAGCGAAGTGTGGGCAGGTGCACTTGTAAATCACCCATCATGAAATGGGTAAATGTGTTAAAAGAGCCTTCAAAAAAAAAAATTCAATGAAACCGAACGCAGCCTCTCACAACAGCACCAGCTAGTGCGCTGATACAGCCGGGTTCCTAGAATGCTCACCTAGTGGGAGAAGCCTGTATTATAAGGGGCCTGCCCTCCAGAAGATAATTCCAGTTTTGCTTTTTTTTTTTGGAGGGGGTTCCCCCTTGTACATGATCCAGGCATGCAGAATCTTATAGAAAATAGATTCAATTTTGGTTTTTGAATATGACAAGTCTGTTGAGCAATGGGCCTTAGAAGACTCAGGAAGGCTGCCCACCAAGGTATTATATCTGGATCAAGTCAACTCTGCCTCTGCTTTTCTGGCTGATCCCACATTGGCCTCAAGAACCAGGAGGGTCCTGGATGGGGGGCGGGGGCCAACTTCCTTTTAAAGCGTTTTATGTCACTGACATAGGTTCTTTTTTAATGGTGTATGGTAGTTAAATGAATAAACAATGTGTTACACACACACACACACACACACAAAGTTTATGATACAGCAAAAACTGAACTTCCCAGGTATGGAAGGGCCCTACCCAGGTCTGTGAGCCTCCCTGCACCTCAGAACCCCAACAACAGGCTGGAGGGGCCCGGAGTTTAGGCAGAAATATATTGCATTTGCCCCAGCTCCCCATGACCACCTTGTTTTTCCTAGGTTTATATACCCTTAGCTAAAAATAGAGGATCTTAATCTAATCTTACAGTGAGTGAAATTATGCAAAACTCCACTGTAAATAAAACAGCAATACAAGTGAATGATGAAAAGGATGCAGCCGCCCTGGCTGGCATAGCTCAGTGGATTGAGTACGAGCTGTGAACCAAAGGGTTGCAGGTTCGATTCCCAGTCAGGGCACATGCCTGGGTTGTGGGCCAGGTCCCCACTGGGGGCCATGTGAAAGGCAACCACACATTGATGTTTCTCTCTCTCTTTCTCCCTCCCTTCCCCTCTCTAAAAAAATGAATAAATAAAATCTTTTTCTAAAAAAAGGATGCAGCCTTACTGGGGAAGTTCAGTGAATTTTTCAGAGTTGGTGTCTGTGATTGTAAGACTCCAGTCATCATCATGCTACTTTCCACAGTGATCCACTCATAACACTGATACTGCTGTGCCTTCGACTGGCAACTGTTCCTCAACAAATAAAATAAGCAAATGACAGTGAAGAACTTCAATGCATTTTTACACATATAATAAATATAAAACACATGCAGGTTTGCTCTTCGGGCAAACACAACTTTTAAGAGTCAATGTTTTTCATTCTGAAATATGTGACTATTGCATATTTATCACATCAGTACTTTATTGCTTTTGACCAAAGTTCTGTGCAAATCGCCAGAAGAAGGGAGAGGACAAGGTGATCTTCGGAAAAAACGTTACAAAGCTTCAGAAAGAATCAAGCCAGAATGAGTTTCTGGGTTTGAAAAGAGGTAACATTTTAAGGTTTCATGTACGAAGGGCATGGCAAGGCCATTACAGAATCACGTCCGTGTAACTGTAACAGCCAACATTTCATTAGCTCTGATTTGCGAGAAAGCCAAGGCAATAAAAAGAAGAGACACTAAAAGTTAACTACATGGTACATTTGGGGAACCATAATTAGTTTGATTTGGCCAGAGCACAGGATCCAAGGGAGGCACAGAGGACGAGGCTGGGAGAAGTCTGCCCGGAAGGACCTCGAATGCCACACCAAGGGGCTTGGACTCACTGCAGAAGAGGCGGTGCTGACCCAAGAGACTCAGAGAAGAACTCGACATGGGTCTTGTTACTAGGAAACTTACAACCTAATGGAAGTGACGCCCACAGAGGTTCATGAGGTAACGAAAGGCAGGAGGGAAATGAATTATGAAGGGGGAAACAGGAAAACTTCCCTGAGAATGAGGCATTTCAGCGGGGCCCTGAGCGGGGGTAGAACTGGGACAGCGGATGGCAA